>VZTL01031586.1:82235-95495 GCA_013400535.1 Scopus umbretta
AGCCAACACTTATGGAAACTTTTCTTTCTTTTTTAAGACCAGAGTTAGAAGGAAACATGCATCTCACTCTGTATCTTAGGCATACATGTTTTAATAAAGTAACTTGGAATGTTTTGTGTATTTATTAAGCTGATCTAACAGTAACAAGTAGAAAGACATTCATTATTCAAGTCAACGACCGTATTTCATGCTTGAGAAAAAAAAAAACTTCTCTTTGCTAATGCTGGACCTTGAAGTAACCATCTCATAAATGGAACATACTGATTTTTTTGTTTTGTTTTTACAAAACAATCAAATTTGAGTTTGCAGTGGATGAGACTGTATTCATCGGTACAGCACCGAGCAAAAATTATTTCAAACTGCTATTTCCCGATGATGTGAAGACATACTCTTCAAAAATACTATACAAAAGGAAGAAAAAGAAAAAAGGGTGGAAAAAAAGGTTGATAACTGAAACATTCCCAATGGTCTTTTAACACTGGAGTCAGACAGCACAACATTACTTTATTTCCCCCAAACATACTTGAAACAAGGACATAAATTTGTGTGTCCCAGACATACTTCAAACAGTTTAACTTGGCCTTGTTGACTTCAGACCATAATCAGCCTAAGATCTGTGATTTATCCTGAATTGTATAAAGAAAATGCTCACCCAGCAAACTGAGCCACCAAGATCTGAATGTGAAAAATGCATGGTGGTTAGACAAGACAGTACGGAAGGAAATGCACACTTCAAGCTGAAAAGCAAAACAAGTCCAACACATATGTTTAAGAAAATACTTCCTTCAGGGCTATTTCCCCCAGGATTTTGATAGATACTACCAAATTGCATAGCAAAAGAACAATTAAACTGCGGAATCTTGTACATTTTCTTAGCTGTTAGCACTTCGCTTGCCACCTAGCAATTAAACACATTAGGATTTCATGCTGGTTTGGTCACGTTGAATGTATGAATAAGCGTTGATAAAGGCTTTCAAAAGGAACTGACTTGGCTCTTGCCCTGTTACTACTTACTAGAAAAGCAGGATGGCTTGAAGTAGGATATTTTCCAAATGATTTAAAACTAGCAGTTCAGTATATTAGTTTATGCAATATTTTCTGTAACATACAACAAAGCAAAAGACATAAAAGCTCAGTATAAATGCTTATTATAAACAACTCACACAAAAAGACCTTGGCAAACGGTTACAGTTTTGAGCTTCATATGTGTTATTATAGACAACAAAAATAGAAGAAGCAGCAGCCATCACTTACTGACAGCCTAATGCTGAAAATGAAAGTGCGCAAAGTTTTTGCACAGGCTTCTACATCAAAGTCGTTTATTCTTGCAGTAAAAAAAAAAAAAAAAAGTTATATTTAGCCCGTGTAAACAGTTCTTTTCGACCAAACATGATCAAATTTGCTCTCTAAACATACCACAAGCCGTTCCTCTCCGATGAATACTTTTGTGACATTTAATGCAATTCTAAACATTCCAACTTCCAGCGCAGCCTTATTAGGAAAATGAATTAGTCTCTCTTCGCTGTGAGCAACAAGCCCAGCAAAAACCATTCATTCCTTAAATTCTCCTTTAATTCACTCCAAGTATTTTACCCATTAAAAAAAGAAAAAAAAGACACAAGCAATAAAACAGAATCCTTCCATAATTACTAATATCTGGAAAAACACATTATTAAAGCTAAAGCTACAATATTTCATGCTTCTTCAATGAGTACAATTTGATACACCATCTCTAAAGACCAATCATCAACAAAAACACTATAACCTCAATAATTAGCATTATAGAATTAAATTCAATGCAAAACAGGACTTTTTGGCCAAGTCTCAGCTGTCCCGTGTGTATACCCACACAACAGAGGCCCAAACCCTCAGCCATTAAATCCCTAAAGCTTTATTGAACCTAAAATCCAAAAGACTTTTCAGATTTGTCTCTCCTCTGAACTCCATTTCAAGTCCCACCACCCCCACTCCTTCTGCCCGGCACTGTATTATATTCATAACTTTAAAAGCAGATGCTGAACTCAATGGAAAAAAAATCACAAGAAGGTAACTATGCTTATGAGCCCCTCTATAAACAAGGGGATCACGCAATACCACTATTCATATAGGTATTGTGTTTGGGGTTTTTCTATCTCTGTAACTTAAATGATTGCTCATAAACTCTGGTGGGAGATACAAAAAGAAGCTGCAAAACCTTCACTCTTGTAAGGAAGGATGGACAGAAGGACGAACAGAATTCTTCCCACACCTCTCATTTTCAAAATTAACTCCTTTTTCCTAGCTGATCAATCAGGATACAGGTTTTGGCAGCAGATACTACATCCCTGAAAAGCCACTGGTCAGATCTTCCTTCCAAAAACCTGCTCTTTTACTGGTTTTGCCACTGTAGTCTGCAGTTCTGTTTGTTTGCTTCATTTTATTTCTAGAGAGCAGTCAGTTGACAGGGCAGAAAGCTAAATGCATTTGCTTTTCATAAATTAGCCAACTCATGCAAAAAGATGACAAGCAGAAAAACGTTTAACATATGTAACAAGCCATGACTTTCACTAGGGGTTATCTGAACAAAAACAAACGCAGATGTAATTTAAAGTACAAAAAAAGGAATAATCCAAATATATATATATATATATTTTTTTTTTTTTTCCCTTAGACCCAAGCCCTTTATCATAGACATAATTCATTTCCTACCAACCTTGCTTTGGCTCACAATAGAAAAGCAAAAAGATTCTTAAGCTTACTTCTTGTTGCAACTTATACGCTATCAGAAATGGCTGCCTTACATACACTAATAAAACATACAGCTACGTTTCCCACAGTTTTGTAGAAACATACACACTGCCCTGGGCAACACCAGTTGGCAAATCAGTGCTTCAGCAATCTTGCCAGGACAAGCACCTGTGGCCTAGAGACTGAAAACCTCTGCGCATCCCAGTGTGTGGCAAAGCAGAGGTAGCAAAATTATCACTGAGTACTACTCAACGAGCAATGGAATCTGCGGCAGTCATTGCAAAAAGGAGATGACTTTTTTTTTTCTCTCTTTAAGAAACACAGCAACGTTTTCAAATCTATACTCTGGTCATTGTGCTTGCTACCATGCTAAGATGGCTGGCAACAACATTTTATTTCTTAAGTCATTCTCTCCGCTCTAGTTTATTATCTTAGTTTTCATTTAGTTGAACATACCAAATTGTGACAAACATGGGAATGTTAACTGCAATCAAACAATGCAGACTTCGGTGCTGACCGCCTGCTTAAGACAGCAAATGGCAACTTCAAACCAGAGATGGGATGCATAATGGCACTTCAGATAGCGTACATCTCCAGGAGTCTTAATATGAACATCTCATTCTGCAAACTAATTCTTACATTACAAATGTGTTATTCCTCCTCTTGTCCGAAAAATACAGGCTGTAAACTCATGATAATTCAAACGTTAAAATGCACTCAGTGTGAGACACAGTTGTCTCAGCATTAACAACAAATTGAAAAGGGTTTCTGTGGATGCTCCATCTGTATCTGAAATGAGAGAAAAGGATCTCTTCAGCCCAATGGGCTATTTTTAAATAGCTTATATCTTTTGGGCTTCATGCCCTTTGATGAAGTATATTTAATGGAGTATGCTGAGAATATCGGTATTTATTTCTTGACAGAATAGTACCTTGAGAGAATACTTAACACCTTACTTCATTGAATTTGCCTGGGAATATTAGCTCATGAGTCACAGATTCCACATTTGCATTAAGTTTAGAGGGGGAGGATTAATACAATGTGCATGTCAGCATTTTACATTTGGTATACACTACATAATACCTTCACATCCTCACATTGTGTACGCCCCCAGCCAACTAGATTACAATGAAGCACTAGGGTCAGGTAAAAGCAAGAAAAATTATGGTCTTGCTTTACTGGCTATTTGACAGTTGGCCAAATAAAACGTAGGTCCCCCTTCTTAAATTTAAATAAGGTCTGGGATTTCATCATTATGTGTTAAAATAAACAGTTCTGACATTTTAGGAGAGAAACAAGCTGCCCTCTGCTTTGGTATTCCTACCCACAAAGGATTAGTTGTTTTTAAGACCTCCCAAAGGCAACCACTGCTCATAGTCTCATTCCTGTGGTCTGTGGCAACCCTACTGAATGCATTTATAAAGAGAGTTTAAGTGCAGGCAGATAATATTTTATTCTATTACAGCAAAACCAAAAACCAAACAAAAAGCTAAGGGAAAAATACTATGGAATTTATCTTACCTTCTGACTGCCAGAGACTTTTAAAGACATGTTTCTCACTCCCATGAAGGCAGAAGGTTTAGAAACCTGGAGAGCCCATGCAAACGACCATCACTGGACTAGGGGGCACATCTGAACGTACCTGCCCATGACTCCCCTTATACATTACCTTCAGTGACGGTGGTCATTTCTGTCAGTTATGCCTTGTTATAAACTGATTTTTTTCTTTTAAGCTTTCCTAAAGCTGTCCTGCCAAGTAAGAGTATCCACACAGCAGTTAAATGCAAGTAACAAGACAAAACACCTATACCCAGGCTTTTAATAAAGTCAAATTTATACATTTGTTTTTCTTTAGAAGTGCTTGTTAGATACTAATTCTACCACAGCAAGCTACCTTTTAAAAATAAGCAGCTTAATGAAAAGCACAGGTCTAAAAGACTCGCAGAGCTAGTCAGTCCTGCAAAGCCCTCAAAAAAGAAAAATGTTCAACTTCATGCTGACTTCAGTCTGTCATCCAATCTAGGTTATAATTTAGGGGATTCAACACTAACACTAAATTA
Source organism: Scopus umbretta (assembly GCA_013400535.1). NCBI lineage: Eukaryota > Metazoa > Chordata > Aves > Pelecaniformes > Scopidae > Scopus > Scopus umbretta. Next base: position 87,023 of record VZTL01031586.1, read on the forward strand.
TTTTTTCCAGTGCTTCCCGCAATATGGTGACTAATGTTTAAATTGCCTCCTTTGTCTAAAACACAGCCCACATAAGCTTGAAAGTGCAGTCATATCTATTTTAACTGGAAAATCATGACAAACAGCTCCCCAGTCCCCAATATATCCCTACTTGGGATTTTTTTTTCCCCCCCCTTAAGTACATGTTTGGGAATGAGCATTTATATCTTTTTTTTTTCCCCCTCAAATGAAGAATCTGGCAATTTAGAGAGCTATTAGATTATTATGTTTCACCTCTTTTGGGAGCTAAGCACATCTCTCCTCTACCAAGCAGCTCACCCTTCCATGGCTTCAAGAAAAACTGAGAAAAATGTAGTGGAAGCACAGTTAACCAAATGGGATGAAAACTCTGTTTCCAAGCTGTCATGCAGCTATAAAAAAGAAGAGCCATGTCCTTCCCTAGGTCACCAGCATGGGGAGTGGTGTCACCCACCCAGACCCCAGAAGCCCTGCCCAGGCATCTTTGGCCAAATCCCAGCTGTTCCCTCACACCTCCTGCTTCTTACCAACGTACGATGATACAGGAATGATATAAGCAACCTAAAACTACAACTTCTGAATTTCCATCTGTGCTGTTTGGAGCTGTACCTCATCCCAACCGCACGGACATGCGGAGAGCCTGCCACAGCTGCGTGGCTGTCAGGAAAATTGCTGAGCCTGGGGCTGGTCCAGAAAAGCCAGGGACATGGCAGAACCAATGAAGATACACGAGGCTAAATATATTAACAAGGATGAACTCTGTTGCTTTTAATAGAGTACACCATAGTGTATCCTATTGGTTTTAATTCTTTCCAATTAAGGTCAGAATACCATTAAGTGTTTGTCTGACTCCTGAGTGCAACCTACCAGCAAATTTTCTTTCCCATCCAGCCCCTCAGACATCTCTTCCCTCCCTCCTACGCCAGCCCAGCAGTGACAGAGAAGCATCCACCCTCGAGGTGCACAAGCCCAGGGCCTGGCGGGCAAGCTGCCGCAAGGACTACCTTGTGCCGTGTCACCGCAGGGACACCGCAGCCAGCACGTGCCTGCGTCAGTCTTCACTGCAGCAAGTGCGTTTAGAGGGGCTCCCCCAGCCTGTCCCCAAAGGGGACATCACCACCGGTAGTAGTGGCTGCGGACAGCAGAGCTGAAGCACTATAAACCACATTACAGAATTATTACAGGATCAGTTTAAAGAACATGCACTTGCCAGAAGTTAACTTCTCTGCTACAGGTCCTCACCTTTGTTGCCCTTTATCATTTCCGTGTATTGTTTGTATGTTTATGTATTTAAGGTCACTGGCTTAGCAGCACGCATTGCAGGTCTAACGTGTTGAGAAAAGCTATTTATGACTTGACATGGCTGCCTAACATAGCTTTAGATATCTAAAAACTTTTATTTCAAGTAAGTCTTACATCTAGAAGACCTCAAGTTAGCCTGGCCAACAGGACTCACCACACCTTTGAGGGAAAGGAACATCAAAGAGCAACTGCCGCAGTATAAGCTGTAGCTAGAAATTATTTTGGTTAGTACAATAGCTAGGCAAGAAAGATCAAAAAGCAGCAGTGATCTCAAACGGTTAATTCCTGTGGACAAAGTGGACAAAGGAACCAATTATACTGGAAACTCTAACACCGATTAAGTAAATTCTTTTGTCATTTGCAACAACTGTGAAAGAAGATAAAAATTAATAATCCCATCTGATTCCAACTGATCCAGCTAACTAAAGACTTTTCCCTTCCCACAGTCTAGCTTTAGAAAAAGTAGCTTTTACCCTTCTCAGCTCAAAATACTTAGGGGATAACATTCACAGCACGCTCACAGCATATGCAGCAATTAACTGCTTTTGTGGGCAACTAATCACTGATGCAAAACAGATGCAAAGCATCTGATGGTCACAAAACCTGTTGAGATTGTTCATAATGCTGCAAACATTACTTCAGCTACGAGGCAAGATGAAAGTAAGTGAGCAATGTTTGACAGGCACAATATGTGTTTTCATTACCTCATGGGGTTTTGTGGTTCTGTGCCACAGACGTGACTTTCTGCTGACAATACCCTAGAATTTTTCAAAGGCAGTAATTTCTCAAAAACTGGGCAGAAAAAAGCACCCAAAACAGTGCAGCTGTGGAATTCAGCTGTTAATAGACTCTTGACTCTGCAGCTACCACCTACCTTTCTATCAGCTGCTGTAACAGACAGTGAGACATCTAGTTAAACTTGCAGCAGTGGCTCTCAACTTGCATTCATCTTTGTTTCAGACCTCTGTAAAATCCTGTATACCTGAAAACCTGCCTGCTTTTCCCAGCATTACCAAAAATTCCATCTTGCTTATGCTGTTACTCTTTCATGATACTACCACTATCTTTTGGGAAGACATTTATTTTCCAAACAGCCAACCCTTAACTTATTCTCATTCCACTCTTTACTAGAGGAGGGTAGGAAGACCCCCATTGATGAGTCAGGACACTGCAATTTTGATTCTCAACAGCTGAGAGATGATCTTGCATGGCAGAGGACAGGTTTTATTTAAACAGTGTCTCATTTTTTCCTGTGGGCTGATGCTTAGGAACAGTTTATCTAACAACACTGGCCAGTTTACATATTTACCTTGGGTTTTTTTTTCCTATTCTTTACATCCCACATTCACAGAGGTGCAAAGGTTACTATCTGAAATCGAGAAACTAAACAGTTACTTGCATAGGTACTAAACATGCACTGTTTAGCCAGTTCAAGCTAATTTGAACTTTTTTCTGCATAGGAAGGGCACAGCCCATTTTTAAACCATGTAAGCTTCTTTTAATCCATTTAGGAGACAACTGTCCCTTGACAGATCATCACATACCCTTTCATAATTAAAGAATGCCTACAAGTTAGCATCATAAACTGTGCATGTCAGAGAGATGTGTTTTTCAAAGGAAAGCAACAGGTGTGGGGCATATTCTGTATTTGAAAAACAAAAGTGTAAATAGAGACAAGTAACACCACCTGTGGCACCCAAACAATGAGATGAAGAGTGTTTATAAAGGCAAAAATGGCACAGATTACACAGTGGACTGAGATAGGATGGACTTGGGTGTCATCGGGTCAGGCAAGCCGCCTGTACAGTACCAGATTTGGAACCATAGGGAACCCATAGTAGAGAGAACACAGTGAAAATTTTTCTTTTCCCATTCTTAACAATGGGGTAACAGGAGCACGATTAAGTCAATCATCAAAAGAAGATTTGAAATAAATGCCATTAAGCATGTCATACAATCCAGATAATACATCAAATGCAAACCCCCACATTTTCTGAAAAAGGGGACAAAAGTTTCACTCCCAAATATGTTCACATACTATTCAAATTCACGGGTAAGAAGAGTCGTATTCTAAGAAATGTTTTAGCTTTCCAAAATGCAAGCTTTTCCATTTATCTAGACTTGGCCAGGAGCGCAGGAAGCACCACTGCTCACGCATGACTGCCAAGCGACTGCCAAATCCCAAGGCTACTTCAGGTTCTGGGAAGTAAACCAACAGTGCTTTAGAAACTTTTTGATCAGAAAACTTTTGGACCTGGGTCAAACGGCTATTATTCAAGCTCGCTGTCTTTCTGGCACTCTCATTAAACTATTGCATTCAGTGGACATTTGACTTAACACCAGCATTGGAGACTCAAAAGCAGCAGCAAGAAAGTTTTGCCTAACGTTTGCAGAGAGTTATAATTTTCTTGACGTTCTGCTATCTTCCTATTAACACTTTTCTTTACGTAACTAATATAGAGGAGGAAAAAAAACCCATTCATCAGTGTCCCAAAGCACTACAAACAGTACAGTCACGTCAGCCTCAAGAAGTTTTTGATCAGGCTGTTTGTAAATTGGTAACGCAGTCACAATCAGATCTGTGCTGCGGTATTCCGTAGGAAATTACAGTGCACACGGAGCACATCAGACTTCCAAAGTGAAGTTCCTCACACAAAAGTACAGGCTTCCCCTGTATTTCCTAGTTTGAGACCTTGACAGCTTTGCTCTTGGTCTCCTTTGTATGACATAAATTTCTGCAGTTGAATCAGGGGCTGCTGAAGGCTTCCTCTAATAAAAACCCCAAGGGAAAAACAAGACATAGACAGCATGATGACAACAACGATGACAAGACTGGTTTCCATCATGGTGAAACAATTTCTTCAACTTTATGTTCCAGTCCTCAAACACTCACTGGCGCAAAACATGCCTCAGCAACAGGCACAGAATAACATTAGCGGTTACTACAAATAATTTTTATAGCTACGCAACGGCATGCTAGAAGAGGGTAGAGCACCCCCAGGACTCTTGTCTCCATTTTGCTACTGGTTTGATATGGTGCAATGATTAAGTCACCTTCAATTTTCTCATCTTTAATTAATCATCCTACTTTAAATGCTTTTAAATGAAAGTAACAAGTACAAAGCAAATATCTCTGGCTATATAAATAAATGTAAAATGAAGAAATTTGTAGGAAACAAAACCACAAAGAAAGTGATCACTTTAACTCTGTTGTCTCAGTCATAGGACAAATTTGGTGTGCTTTATGCAGGGAGTAACACTATAAATGTGCTATCCAAGACACTAAGAAGATTTTGGCAATTAAGAGCTGACACCTCTGAACCTCAGGTTCAGTCACTTTGGGAGGAGATCTTTGAGTGTCTCACTACTCTCATACCACATAAAATCCTATTCAGTTGCTAGATTAAGTTGCTGGTACATACGACTTGAAGGGTCTCATTTTTTCAGTGAATCAAACACGGTAACTTTTTCAGACTGCCCATACAGGCCAGGCTTGCTTTAACTCAATGACTATAGCTGGCATAAAAACAGTGGGCAAAATTTGCTAAGTAACCCGATAAGAGAGGAGCAATTCTTCTCAGAGAAGAAAAAAAATAATAATTCTTCCATATCTAAACTTATGATTACCTCTTTTAACAAACGCCTTGCAGAGCTTAGATTACTGACTCCATGGAAAAGGGCCAGAGAGTTGTTCTAACACATGGAGACGGACAGCTTGTGTTGACACATCAGAGTGCCTTGCCCTTCAATATTCTCACCTACTCCCTTGTAAACTGTAAATTTGGCCAGGCATTTTTCCCCCTTTAGAGTAATAAGCAGCCAAACACAGTATACAAAGAACAGTAATCAAGCTGAAATAGAGGATTACTTAATGTCTGTAGCAGCACTGTGTATTTTGCAAACACAGTTAAAGCCTACGAGAAGGTAGCACTGCAATGTATTAGACACCTTATGCAAAAGCAGTATACAACTTTGTTACAGCAATATTTGTTTTCAGACACCAAAGCAAAGATCCTCAGGGCAAGATACTGCTTGTTTGCTGTGAGAGAATGAGGTTGGATTATTTTTTTAAATGTCTGCAAGTCTGCTTATACCTTTCACTCCCTTGATAGAATATAATCAAGGACCGATTTCCTTAAATGAATGCATTCCAAATGATTCTCTGTACCCTGAAAAAAAGCATACAGATATACCCATGAGTAACATTTGGACCAGCCAAATATATGTATTCTGGGGCATGGAGGAGTTTTAACAGCTGCATTGTTCTAATGCAGCTGTTCACAATTGCTGGCATGCGTTGTGAGGCGCTTCTGATTACTGCGTGTTTAATCTATATATAAATGCATTATAATTTGCTACTCAAAAGTTTGGCATTTAGATGCTATCTGCAAGGCTTCAAAACTGTAGTCTATCTGTGATGCCCCAGCTGGCTATTTCAAAGTGTGCCAACAGAATTAAAATGTCACTAAAGATTACACCACTCTGAGGTATCTGTGTTATTTTAAGAAGTGAAGATAAACTGTGGCCAACTTCACATTGTTTCCTTATATCTTTTCACTCAATAACTATCGACACTGCTTAAAATAAATGTGCAAGGTCAATGGCACCACAATTTACATGCTAGCTAACGAGCCTCTGAAATTTCAAAAAGGTATTGGATGGGTTGCACAGGTCAAACCAGAAACGGGTAGAAAAGTTTCACCTGAGATGGTGAGTGGCAAATCACTGCCAGTCATACAGGAGAATCTACACACTCTTTCAAAGCCTTTAACAAGAAAATCTGCTGTTTGAGAGTGGAGTTGGGGGGAACATGGACATTATTTACCTGAAATACAAGAACTCTGAAAGCACTGGCTCACTGACTGCAGAAAATATTCATTACAAACAGTGACACACTAATTTGATCATGCAAATTATTGTTATATGGATGCTGTTTTAGTAAAAGATACTGTCCTGGTAAGCCATGGTGAGGAGTGCAAGTCCATAGTCTACTACTTGAAGGCGTTTTTTCAGGGGGAAAAAAAGTCACGGGTCTCAGCTGCTTCCTACAACAGTTTTTAGGCATGCATTTGACAAGGAACTAGGAAATACATGATATGAAACATTGGTCTCTGCACTGTAAATTGCACATCTTGGGCGATCTCTTTGGACAAAGATGAAAAGCTCAACTGTTCAGGCATCTTTTCTTAATAATGCCTTTATGTTAAGTAGACAAGGGACCAATATTATTTTCTTGGGCTAATTGTTATCTCCAAGAAGAAACATCCATGAACAAGGAGAAAAATACTTCATTGACCTGTGGAAGGCTTAAGATTTCTGCAGTCTCATGCAAAAATGGGAAATCATTTCATCACAGCCCTGAAAAATATTCTGTGTAGTTAAATAAAACTTGGGTCAAGTAACATGGTTTGGAAAACAACAAAGCAGTGCAGGCCACCTTCTAGTCTCCGTACATGATATACCATGGTCGTCTTCACTCCAGCAGTGTCCAGTTGCAGTAGCCACATGCACAAAGATGGATTTTTAGAGAGTTCTCACCAGGGTTGATACTTACTTACCCAAGCCTTTCCTATAGGCTTGACCAGCCCCAGAGGTGCAGATTGTTTGAAATGATTGCAACCACAAGAGCTCCCTAATCCCACACTGAAACACTTCCACATCTACCATCACAGAAATCCCATCATCTGTTGGGTCCTGCCCATTTCTACCGGTTTTTCCTTTTGCCTCCCTGCCTGACCATTAGGAATCTACAGTGACCTAGAGCACAGAACAGTATTAGACCATTAATGGCATATACTGTATCTTCATTTCCACATTTTTACCTAAACAGGTAGCAGTGAAGTCTGACAGATTCTCTTTAGGAAGAGCAATCTAAAAAAACCCAACCAACCAACCAACAAAAAAACAAACCCACAAACCCAACCAACCAACAAACCCCCAAAAAACCAACAACAAAACCCAACCAAAAAAAAACCAACCCCAAAACCCAAAAAACGCCCAACCGACAACAAAAAACACCACAAAAAAAACCCACTCAGATTGACAGACAGACAAGAAAGGAAAAATGTTGAAAATGTCAAGAGATAATAATTTGGTGACTCATCATGAGTGGAGTCTTCCATGGTGTTTAAAAAAAAAAACACACACAAAATCAAACAGCAGGAACATGGTGCGTCATGAGAAAGATCAGATGAATTCTTAACATTTTTTAAGAATAAAATCATTTGGGTGAATTATACAATGAATAGGGTAGTGAAGAGTAAATATCTAATGTTTGCAATTACTCCAGCTCACCCTCATGCTTCCTTTTGGCCTCACCCACAGCGTGGGGCTATTCATATCTCATCTTAACAAGGAGACATTCTCTAGTGCTAATGTATTGTGGGGGGAAAAAAGGGGAAAAAACCCAACTCAGCCAAGAAAAATATCTATGACCAAAATTAAAGGTGTACCTTTAAAATAAAAATTTGCCATAAAATTACATCCTCAGACAAAGCCACATAGCAAGGTACAACCTTCTTCATCTCTCTTTTGCAAAGAAAGAAAAGGAGAACAAAAGGAATAGTTTCACAGTGTTCTTTATACAGATCTTGATCAAAGATGTGCCCTGTCTGCTAATTATTGGCTTAGGGCAGAAACAGTTCAGGTCCAGCCCGGCAAGGTATTATGTTTCTCCAGGAAGGCTGCTAAATGCCTCAGGCTCCATTATCTTTAACAGCAGATGATGCCCTTCTCATTAAACAAAGAGCTCTTTTTTCTTCACACCAAGAGAAATTCAAAACTTTATAAGTGTATTTTATTCCAAAATGCATTTGTTACTTCTAGTATAAAAACAAACAAACACATATTAAGTTAGGAATCCATCCTCCCTACCAAGGTAAGTCTATCAGATTATACCACCTTATAATTACAGGAAATGTAGTTCTGATTTCTCCAACCTTTTTTTTTTCCCCCACTTCGAAGTGATCAACAATAACACTGAATTGATATATTAATTTTAGCACTGCCTTGCTACCCCCCTTCACTTCTATGCATTCTGCGTAACAGAATCTGTAAGCGGTATTTGTTCTTCATTTCCAACAACTATATTGTGTGTCACTAAAATACTTAGCTTTAACAGCTAATGTAAGTAAGGATTGTTGGGTTGGGGGGG
>VZTL01031586.1:98489-139744 GCA_013400535.1 Scopus umbretta
AATCAATGTGAGAAAATACTTTCCATCTGCACACAGCACAAACACCTTGATGTTGTCAGCCTGTCTGGGACAGAGTCATCTTGATAGATATATGAAACAACGCCCTTAAGACCCCAGTTTAAATATCAGTTACAAGTGTTTATGATAATCAAAGCCACATCTCTTGTGTAAGCACCCAGGTTTTCACCATGCAAGGGTTACACAGGCAAGGTTAACTTCTCACACCGCCCCCTCCTCTCTGCTGAATCATCAGATACCAGCCACAACGGGTCTAACAGGTTCACTGATACAATACACTCCCTCCAAGACCAAACCATCCCTACAGTTCCTCAATTCTCTTGCGATTTTTCAGGTTTAGTGTTCAGACCAAAACACATCCACTGAAAACACATCCTATTCAGTGTCAGGCCAAGACACATCCCATTGGAAAATGGGAGGTGGTGTTGGGAATGTAAAAAATCAATATATACACAGCTGTTTGTTATTCAACCACCAGGCAAAGCCAGATTTTACTTCGAACATTGAACTAACAGCAATATTAAAAGATGAAACTCTCACGTCTATTTTACAGGGCAGTGAAACTCTACAGTGTGTTTTGCACCAGAGCATCCAAAAGCGCACCTTTCTTCTCATTTTATTTTCTTGTACAGAACTTCTCTTTGGGAAGTGAAACCTGTGTGCACTCCAAAACCTAAATATTATTTAACAGTTCAAAGCAGATTTACTTCATCACCAAAATGTACAAATAAGTACAACGATCAACATTTGCCTATGGGTTCTTAACAACAAGAAAATATTTGGGGGAGAACAGACACTTTCATCCACAAGGAACTAACCAAAATGACAGGTAATAGTGAGTACTGATTTAATGGTCATCATGGTATTTTATTTTTCTTAGTATGTTCTATTGAAGTCCTCAGAGGCTCAACAGCTATCAAGTAAGATCAGGTTTGACTGTGTGAAAGGTAGATAAAGGTTATCTGCATAAGAAAAAGAGGAAACTTCTAGCTTTAGGAAGTAAAACATTAAAGCCAAAGCAAGTCTGCTGCAAATCCAGAAATGGGACTAGAAACCATGAATTTAAAACCTACACTTAACCACTATCCATTCTGACAAATAAAACAACACCTGAAATATCAAGAACACTAATGGAAAATATTTTGCAAGTAAAATAGCATCTTAAAAAAAAGCTGTAATTAGCTGCCACACACAGTAGGTAGTATTACTAGAGAAACAAAAAAAAAAAATTTTCTACACTATGCTGCAGTGCTTATGGAGTATTGGTGACTGTCGCCGTGAATACTGCGGAAATCCATTAGAAAATAAGGAAATGAAAGCCAAGATTGCATCAAAGGCCTCCTGGAGAATAACACTCCATGAAGATCACTTCAAATGAAACAAAATATAAAAAAATCTTAAGAATATAACCTTTCTGATGGCTTGCTGTAACTCATTAGAGAAAAAAAAACCCTACACTCCCCTCTGAGGCTTATTTATAAATGGGAGGAAAACAGTTACCAAAAGAGCTTCCTGAAACACAGCTATGAACCTTTTTTTTTTTCAGAATAACTAAAAAGCAGAACTTAACTAGGAAATCACACTAAGAGCAAACAACATTGCTTGCCTATCAGCCATCAAAATCTGAAATATTCAATCGCTCAATTTCTGCCTTTTTCTGAAAAACAAAACAGAAAAAAAACCCACACCCAAAAACCAACTCCCCCACCCAGAAAAACCCCATCATCATCTGTGTGAGGAGAAGAGATAAGGCAAAATAAAAATCACACAGAACAAACTTCTACAGCCACTACAGGTCTTGAAAATGGTGGTGTAGCCCCAAGCACCTGGAATACAATGACTATAGAGAGGCTGATTTGGTATTGCACCGTCAGCTGAGAGTAAATGCTTTCCCCTCATGTAGGAAGCTCGCACGGCTACCTATGAAATAGAAGCTTTGTTGCTCACCACCTAGATATCAATAGTCAGCAAAATTAACTCCTGTGGTTTTCAAGAGATTTTTTAGACTTCCATAATGATTAGCTTAGTTTTGTTTCTGCATTCCTAAAATACGTATCTTTAATGTTTTGGAAATAAAGTCAATCTACTACTTGGAGTATCTATGCTATTAAAGACTGCTTAGGAAGAGCTGCACCTCTTTAAAGTGGGGATGTTTGAACATGCATTGCATGTTCTGCTTCCACCCTTCCACAGCAATGAAAAGCCTTTTCAACACCTGGAATGTAAATCAACTTAAAAGACAAGCAAAACTACCTTGAGGAGTTTGCAACCTGCAGATTACTGTTAGGCAATGGTCAGACTCCTAGTAACACTAGTTACCACCGCAATCAACCTAGACATATTTTCTGTATTCAATTTCAGCTTGCAAATGTTAGTTCTTGCTTACAGTAAGAACGCAGAAATCAAACCACGTGGAGTGCATTAGATACTCCCTCAACTCAGCTTTTTCAAATTCTGAAACATAGGAGAAAGCTATCGGTATTGCAGAAAGTTATTTTAAAACACAAGCAGTAGATGAGCGTTAACGGGTCTTTTACCCACTAGGCAGAGCACTGCAAACTGGTCCTTCACCTCACGGTACTGAGGCATACTGGCCGTCCAGCACATGCCAAGATCAAGTAAGATGCTCTGATTTCCAGATATTTCCTACCGAAGTACCCTGTTTCAAGTAAAATATATTTGAATAATCATCACTGTTTGTTCCGGTCTTCACAGGTGGAAATCAATCGTGTCAGATCTCAGCTGGAGCACAGATTAGTTTTAGTTTAGTTTCAAAATAGAGTGAAGATAGGCTTCTAAACTACTATACATCTAAACATCAAGCCAAAACTATTACCTTTCTAATGATCTGCTTGTGTAAAACTACTTTTGCAACTCGTATAATCTTTTGCACTGTATATTTTTTGTTTTAGCAATTGAATCTTTGTTTTAAAAAAAGTCTCAAATCACTGTACATCAGAGTAGTTTAATCCCTATAGTGGAACTATAATAGATATGAAAATAACTGCCTTCCATCTTAAATGTAGGAATTAAAGAATATAGTCCATATAATAACAACAAATGATAAACATTGATTCTTTGGCTAGTCCCAACATATCCAAAAGATAGGCATGGTTTTGTACCTTACAGCAAACATATATAAGGTCAGCAAAATCACATCATTAAAAAAAACAAAAAACAAAAGAACAAAAAACCAAAAACTTTACTCCCCTGTCTGAAAACAAGCAATTAAAAAAAAATTAAGAGACAAAGTTCAGAACAATATTTTGCCGTATTTGTCAGATGTCTGTGCTATGCAACAACTTGCACAAAGCAAAGGCATTTCTCACTGGTTAAGGAAAAAAAACAGGAAGACTGGTTAAGGCCCTTTAGTTACCACTTGATCCATTGCAAACAGGTGGGATCTTCTGGGATCCAACACTTTCTCCCTCTGTTTTCAGTGAGGGACTCTCAGATTACACAAGACTTACAAACCTCCTCCCACAGGCACTCACTACCCTTCAAAAATAGTGATGCCCCAACTCATTTCCCACCCAGCTGCTTATAAGACTTTGCTGATTATAATGCCTGAGCTATCCTCCCAAGCAGCTTCTCAATTGACCAACCCTTATTCTATCAAGAACTTGGAGTATGAGGAAAGGAATCCTGAAAAGTTATCCGAGATTGAATTTGTAGGCTCCCAGCTTGTGAGAGGCAATTACTTCATGATGGCCTCCTTATTTTCATACAAATGAAGGTGGAGTTTTGAAATATCCTCCTAATCTGACTGCCCTCTGGTTCAGCCCACCATGATACAGTATGTAGACAAAACCCCAAAAGCATAATGGTAAATTCACTGCAATTGCTGCAACTCAAAGGTGATATTTCGCATTTCCCTGGGGACAAATGAACTAAAAAAAAAAAAAAACAAGCAAAAAAAAAAAAACCCCAAAACCACCACACACAAAAAAAAACCCCACATTATGTGTTTCCTCTTCAACCCTCACCAAATTAAGTTTAATTCCTAGGCTGCTCCTTTCCTTCATTTTCTTTGCCTTTTTTTTTTTCCTGTGATTGTATTAATGATATGGGGAGGAGTGGAAATGTAACTGAAATTAAAGTAAAAAAGGCTTTAAACTTAAAGTTGAAGGAAACTTTTTGATGTTCAGTAAATAATGATCTACCTTTGGCACCTGGCATTGTCCACTATCTATATTTACTACTGTATTTATGCTGAAGTGCTACATACCATATAAACCTCAGAAACTGAACAGCCTTTACAAATTCTGATTTTTGCAGCTCTGAAGAGCCCCAGGAAGGCTCTAAGGTACACAAAGAGGGTAAGGTGCTATTGCTTAACTAGCCCTCACTCCCATCCATTTTCCTCGCAGATGAGTAGGGTATAATCCTGCAAAAGTCACTGAGCTCCATTTTATCCTGCAACCTTCCATTTTCATCCCAGCAACTCTCCTTTGAACTTCAAGTCTTTAGTCTGTCAGGTTCACTTCGCTGCAGCATGTTTTGTGGTTCATCTAATTGCTAGCTTACGTGCAGCAAAGTGCTGCTGTGTGTAACAAAAGATTTTGAATTCCAGCTGAAGCAAGAGCTGTACCCTTCCATTTGTTTAGTTTGTGGGCAGGCTTTCCATCCAAAGGCATGGCTTAGCTAGCAAAACCTGTTCAGCTGCTAAATTAGGAACAAAAGCTTTTTACCTTGCCCCAATAAGAAAAAGAATAAGTTCATATATTTATGCACCAAGACACCTTTGTATGCAAAGAAGAAACCAGCATCTTCATTAGCTTTGAATTCTTTGGACAACTTTTTACCCAACATCACTTAATTCCAAAACCAGAAGGACTTAGGATGACTCAGTTGTTTGCACTGCAATGTACAACATGAAAAGCCACACACAAAACCCTTTCAGCTTTAGAAAAGCTCCTGTTAAGATGCAAAGGTATGAGCCTGGAAGGCTTCAGGTCAGCTGTCACCCTGCGCCTTGGGCACACACCAGCAGCCGCAGTCTCAGATGTGGTCTGGGAAGGCGAAAGCCCGTGCTCTGAGGAGAGAAGGATGTCTTCAGTAAGACACCGCTGGCACGGCCGAGAGAGAGGTGAAGCCCACCAAGCTCTAGACCCACAACACTTCACCTCCAAGCCCAGAAGCTGGCGTTTACAAACCTCACAAGAATTTGATGAGCCTGCACAGAGTTTATGCGATTTACTTCAAAGAAACACCAGCTCGGAAACAGATTCTGCAAATTTGCAGATTAAAAGCGACTTTCTCAGCAGCACCCGCTTACCGTACATTGCACAGCAGCGTTGGTCCTGCAGGTCAGGTTACTTCCAGACCCAAAGGTCAGGCTGACAAAAGCACGTGGCGATTTTCATGCCGCAAGGCACGCAACCTTGGATTATCTCTTTCCTCAAAAAGCTGCGTACTGAAGATCACTACTGGCCGCCGCTGGGTGCAGCGGGCCAGGCAAGCCCCAGCGCTGCACGGCGTTTCTCCTCAGCCCCATTCAGCAACCTCGCACCACAGAGCAAACCCCAAAGCGGGCAGGACGAGGGCCGGGCAGGCCAGGCAGCCCCACACCAGATGCACACGCGGTCCTTTGCACTTCCACAACGAAAAGAGCTTCCGAGACCAGTGCCAGCAGTCTATACAAATATGCACACCCACCTGCCTTCCAGGCTGACCCTCCACTACAGACCCGCTGGCTCTCCTCCCCTTCCACCCCCTCAACAAAAATTTCTGAAAACACGCGAGTTGAGCACTGCTGAAACAGAGCATTCAGAGATCATGAGAGAGGCTACAGAACAAGTCACCAGATACTTTTAACCAATAAACGTATTACTTTGCTATGCCTTATTGCTTTTCTTGCCTGGTCATGCAGGCTCTCTTCTGCAGCCATAAGTAATATATTTTTGTTTTTAATGGAGACTCTTCTATTAACACATTTTCCTGTTTCTGCATACCTGGCTTTGTAATCTGTATGCCTCTTTGGAAACACTTTTCCATGCAATTCCATAAAAATAATACAATAAAACAAAACAAAAGAGACTCAGGAATTTTAATACATGGAGGAGCAAGGCAGATCTGTACTCGCATCATTAAGCTGGTTAGATTCATTCCCCAAACCTCTACTGCTTTGAGCTTACAGGCTACTGAAAACTTCGAGAACTGATTCTTTTTTTCAAAAAAAAAAAGCTAACCGGAGAGCTTTAAGGCTTCAAGTTGCTACAACACTGGCCTTTGGCAGAGAGGAGGCCATGATCGCTTAGGATCAGCAACGGATCAGAAATATGTTAAGAGTTTTCTGCTAAAACTTTCAGAAAAGTCTGCGGACAATAACAGAGTTCAACAGGAATGTGTAAATTCTCACAGGACTATGTGCACCTCCACCGACTGAGCTACCGGGAATAACCAACGTCTCAAAGCTTAGTGACATGGCTAAATAAGACAAGTGAACCTTTGTTTGGGAGGCATTATTTTCCAGCCAGTTTCTTTTCAGGCATAATTACTGAAGACAAATATTAATGATTGAGGGTAACAATCTAGGGTTGAGGAATAAATTGCCTAAGGTTTTGACTAGCAAGTGAACTATATACAGTTTGTTCATATGTTCCTAGCCATATGACCTCTACTGAGTTTTGTAATTTTTCTGTCTCAACTCTCTCAATTAAAAAAGGGATAATGGTGCTTATTTCCTTAATCAACCAACACTCAGTTTTGACATCCTTGAAAGAAGAGTTATGCAGGAATTAATATTACAGTAAAAAGAATTCCAGCAAAAAATTAAAAAAATAAAAAAATTACTCCAAAGTTGTGATGCTTTCAACCAATTTATTGCCTGTGTTCAACTGGCACAGGACAAACAACCTTCTTCTATGTGCTAAAAAAGTGAATCACCAAAGAAGAAAACTAAAGTCAAAATGCCTATGTAAGGGAAATGATGATGACTAGTAAACCAAAGTTGGAGAAAAATAAAACTTCCGAATGCATTCTTACCATAGCTTTCTTAAAGCTCATCCTTATATGGTTTATGGAAACAAAGTATCCACCCCAAGGAAACCATGACTCATAAACCGGAAAGCATGAGTTTTAACCATCATCTAAAGCAAAGCCTGTACGGTTAGTAGTTTGAAAGCCTTTCTATGCTTGTATTGTCCTGCTTGCTCCTCCTCTTTAATTTTTCTTATAATAGTCTCTCCTGCCATTTTATTTAGTGGTTATACTATTTTTTTACCTTTCTATGGAGACAATTTAAACTTTTGGACTTCAGATCCCCCTGTAACAGTGACTAAGGCTGGCTCTTGGAATCCATGGTGCCATTCCCTGCACTGCTGGTTTTTCTTTATGTTAAATTAAATAGCTTACAGCTAACCTTCACTAGGTGAATATTTCAACACCTGAGGAGCAAAGGACTCAAGTCTCTTGAAACTTGCTCTACATCAAAGCGGCTCACTTCCCCATCTTCAAACTGGGAACACGATCATCCATTTTGTCCACATAGTTTGTCAGAACACTCATTCCTCACACAGCAAAACGCTCTTCCTCCTTTGCATTTCCAAAGCAGAGCAGAGCTCTCAGCACAATAAATGGTAATATCATTATATTCTTTTATAATAAAAGCAAGACTGGGAATAATAAAAATAGTAAGTAAAAAGCACACTGAGCTAGTCTTACTGCAGACAACCATTTTCTGAAATGGATAACTTGAAAAATGACCTTAGAAAATAGAAATCAAGTGATCCATAACATTTTTTCCCTATTACCCCACCTCAAATCATGAGCATTTCAGCTGTTCTTAAGCTAGAAGTCTAGACTTCATGTTTCCTGAAAGAAAAACAAAAAAGATGAGGGAGAATAGTATGATAAAGATCAGGCAGGCAGATAAAATAAGTGTCACGGTTTTTAGCACTTGAGTTTACCAACTGCAGAACACAGGCTTAAGGCTCATCCGAATTTTGGCTCCGAGTCCTGTCAACATGGACATTAAAAATCCCAGCAGGCCCTAGCCTCACCTGTGACACCTGGGCAACCCTGTGCTTTTAAAAGGTTTAGGAGGCAAAAAACCCAAAAACCATACCCATCATTGAAATTCATCTACTGCTTTGTAACACCCATGTTCATTTGCAAAAATCCATCAAGTCCATTGAAAAGCTGGAAGCAGAAGTGTAGTAACTGCTCACTGCCAACCTATAGCCAAAAAGATTTCTGAAGCACTGCAATATAGCAAGAGAGAGGTAAACAACCCTGAGAATCCTCCTTTCACTTTCCAAGCTGAGCAATCCCAATGCTTTTTGTCCTAAATGACTAAATAAATGGGCAAAAGTTTAAAAAATTCCTTCAGAAAGCTGTATGGATCTGATTTACAAAAATGAAGATGTAAATAAGTTCTGTATTATAAAAGCAAAAAAACTTTCCAGGCTTTTCCGTACTTTTTTTTATCCCTGTATTGCTCGCTGACACTTTCTCCAGAAGTTTCATGAGTATCATGATCTCATAAAACAGAAGAAATACACAATTCTGTATCTTTCTCACTTCTAAAGAATCATGAAGGCAGGAGTCTGGAGAAACAGTCCCCAAAACCAATATTTAAAAAATTGGTGGTGTCTCTTAGCTGTTCAACAAGTTACAGATTTATTTATGGAAGTCCATGCTAAGTTACTGAACTTGAAAATGTATCCAAAAATCAAGCATCTGGTTTCCATCTGTCCTCGTGGGAAACAGAAAAGGGTTTTAACTGAAAAACAAAATATCGGGGTGCAAAAGAGCAAGATCTCTGGGAGGGAGGGAGGGACACATACAAATTAAAATACCTTATGCAATGCATTTCATGTTTAAAAAACCTACAAACAATGAAGAAGCTAAAATTGCAGGTTACAAAAAGAAGAAAAAAATCACCCCAGATTTTTCATCCATATCTAATATGAAAAAAGAGCAAATAATACACCAAAATTCTATTTTTATTACACAATTTAAAAATTATAACCTTCATAATAAACAGTAAGACTTGTTTACAGAACAAATTAATTCTAAAGACATATATCTGAAAACACTTGCCAACACATGCAAATGTTAGGCACCTACTACTGTACACGTCTGGCAAGCACAATTTTATCTACTTGTGTTTAAGCAATCTCCAAGCAAAGCAGACTTGCAATTGCGACAGCTGTATTTGCAGTTCCTTCCAGGGGCAGAGGACAATTCCATAGTTAAAAAAACAACACGTGATATTGCCTTACACAGGAAAAAAGGAAGCTTTTATTCTCCCTTCAAATATTTTGCCAATGTTCATTTACAAGTTACAGAACATCTGAATTGGTTTTCCACAAGAGGTACGTGCACATCTGCCTCCATAAATATACTGCTTTAAACCTGTAAGTAAAGCTTTTGAAGGCATTACTTGAAATATCCCTTCCAACCTCCCAAGCAAGCTACTTCTTGCCCTTTATTTTGTTTCTCTCAATTTTATTTTTTCCCCTTGGCACATAAGGAATAGAGGAAGTCAAGTGAAAGCCTGACCAACAGTACGAAAGCATATCAAGTTAAAATATTTATAATAAGTAAGCTGATCATAAAGAATTTCCTCTCTTGCCTCTGCCACGTAGACTCATGAAGTTTCCTTCATACCTTTTAAAAAGCAAGCTGTCGCCATGCACCGGCCACCATGCAGACTGGGATGCTGGAGCCCGTCAAGCTCAGATGGGACCCACTTGGGTTCACTGGTCTACTAATCCCGAGGGTGCACCACTGCTTTTCCACCAACTACCATTTTGATCCTCAAAACACACACACCAAAAAAACTTGCTAGAAAGCTACAGCAAGACCCTGTTTCTTTTTCAAATTACTACTGACTATTTTGGTTAGTCCCTACCTAGCAAACAGCGCAGCCAGCCCCATCTCTGACGTGAGAGGCTGGTAGTATACCCAGCCATTTTTCCCCATATTGCCATTATTTTCACATTACCCTTAAGTCTCCACCGCTATATTAAATTCCACATGAATCTGTGTCAAATGATAACTGATCAAGAGTAAAGCAGGCATCCATAGATGAGTGCACAGTACTACTTACAATTTATCATGAATAAAGGTCACCTGGTGCTACCACAAAAAACGTACCAAATTGAACTTATAAAATATATTCTGGTTCCTAAGACTAATTTGATCAAACTGAGTTCTTTCATGTCTTTCATAAAACACCAGAAGAACACACTCACAGTGGAAAAGCCGTTAGCTCAAGCCATAATGCTCTTGCAGTTTTCTTGGACCTCAAAGTAACACCACTAACCAAACAATCATCGTGTTCCTTTAAAGCAGCAGCAGCAAACTAGGACAGTTATCTAAGAATTTATGTACTCAATTTCAAGACTAACCTCAACATTCTGGCATTGTAGTTCAAACTATCAGTAGTCTGTGTGGAAGCAGATAAAAGCTCAAAGAAGTGTAAAAACCCCTCAAGATAATTAAAAGCAGTAAAACCAAAATTAGATATATCTTAGATTTTCCTGTCTATGGCACCAACTCGTATTTTGAAGGCCACCATTGTTTCACATTGACAGCATCTCTTTAATCTTGCATGTGAACAATGACAGCTCAAAATATTTTTAGTTTGGTTTTGTTTTGGGAAAAGAGACAGGAACAGAAGAATATAATTATGGAGATCCCTCAATATTAAAATGGCTTATCTTGCCACCCTGTTTATATTCTCAAGCCATCCTTCCCACAGGCATTCAGCATTTGCAGTTAGCATGAGCCAGTCTGAATCCAAGAAGTGCTTTCTTGCAGGCTACAAAGAACAAATAACTGAAGCAAATCTCCTGCTAAACAGCAATCGGAGCAAGGACGTTTTCACAGGCAGAGGAGCCTGGAGAACACTGTCTACGGCTTTGGTTTCATGGGATCCAGGCAGAATTAGAAACAGCTGAGACCATGGGGCTGCAAACCGGTAGAGCCACAAGAAAGGACATCTGTCCCACCCCCAGATGCTGGGACCAAGGCCATTCCTTTGATCTCTGCTAGTGCGATCCTGACTTAGCCTTCAGCTGCCAGGTAGCCGACGCTGGTGAGTCAGAGGCTACGCTGGATAGGAAGGGTGAGAACAGGAGGGGACCAGGCAAACTCATGATTAATTTGGTTTTCAAACCACTCATCCCTGCACCCAACCAGAAGCAGCTTCAGACAAGTTATTGCCTGATCAAGGCACATCTGCTGTTCCTTTCCTATACCTGATATTAACCCTGCCCATCAATTTATGGTGACAGGAGAAAGCAGGCCAAACCTCTACACTCCCAGCTGCCTACTGGAGTGACTCAGTGGGCTCCTGAAAAGTGCGTTTCTAAACGACCTGCCTGCCTCGTGGGAGACAGAAAAGCAAGTGACACACTAGATGCAATGTGTGATTCTTCTGATGAGCTGATATAATACCTCTGTTTCATCAAGAAACTTTTAATGCCGCCTTGTAAAGTTTCACTCAAGAAGATGCCCTAGGCATGAACCATGCCACAAGATACTCCTTTCCTCAGAGGCTGAGCAAAGGGAATCCCTTATTAAGGGTAGCTAAGGACCAAAGTACAGCAGGACAACAGGAAAAAACAGAAACAACAAGGAGGGCTGAACTGTAGCCTCTTAGAAAAGAAAGCACTCACACAACCTTTCAACTACATCATGTAGTTGAACATCAAACACATCAAGTAGGGCCAGGAACAAGCACCACCACCCTGGAGAGCTGGACGTTTGTCAAAGCTACAATCGGGTCATCTCTTTTATTCTTATACCGATGAACTCTCAGGGAGAGGTGGTCCTTTCATTAAGGGCAGGATAATTTGCCAGAAAAGGCAGTAACTGGTAAAGAGATACTGTTATGGGCCTCAACCAACGCTCATCAAGGAAATTTGCACTGCTGAAGGCAGGCACAAACAGTAATCACAGGGTGCAGCTGCTGTTGTTTTCTTTGATAACAAGAAAAGATGGTTCTCATTACGTGATGGCTTCAGAGGCCAATCCTCCTCCAAGATGCTCACTCACATCATTGAATAAAAATAGCAGTGTTCTAATAAAAGCCAATATTTAGCCCTGGGAGACTTTTGAGAGCTTGAAGGAATTTCTTGCTTGTGCTGCTGCTTGTCCTGCTTCAGCTCCAACAACCTGCACACGAACATTCTGCCCCCTTCATCCAACCCCTCCCTAAACATAGTTCCAGGCTAACAGCAGTATGCTGAAATTCAATAAACTACATTTCAGGAATGGGGAGACTGGACCAAGCTGTAACTTCTACAGTAGACGCTGCAATTAGGGAAGAATTAGGGAAGAGAGGCTGCTACTTTGTGAAACAGTAGTATTGCTATGGGAAACATCTTTCCCTGAGTCCGAGTTGCAGTATTTTCATCCACATAGTTCAGGGGTTAACTGTTTAAATAAATCCATCATTCTGTTTGCCAGTAGAAATGATGATGTAGGACTTGACCCAAAAAAGAAGTGCCCCTAGTCAATCAGGGGAGGGAAAAAGAGCCTGGATAAGACATGTTTTTAATTAAACAAGTGTTAACAAAACTGAAGCTCAAAAAGGAAGAGGAACTAGGCTTCATTCAATGTAGAGCAGGTGATAGAAGGCTGGAAAAGGTCTTTTGTCGACTCAGATAATTAACATCTAATAAGTCTTCTAAAATGTTATAAATCAAGACACATTTCAGGCTACAGCAGCATATCTTTCAACTGTGGCCACCTAACTCTATGTACTTTGCCAAACCACTTACATGTTTTTATCCTCCAAACAACTGTTACGATGACAATTAATACTCTTTTTAAAAAAAAAAAAAAGAAAAAGGTATCTTACCTTTGCAGAGTCATGTTCAAATTGCCTGTACACGCCTTGATCTTGTTTTGTGCTTCTAGATGAGTCATCCCGTCCGTACTTATCCCATCAATGGTGAGAACCACATCACCTATCCCCACGTGTGCCCGGGCTGCCTTGCCACCGTCGTTAAGCTGAAATACCACAACAATGGTAAATGCAAAACTTGGATGGTTTATATTTATATTCTCTGAACACAGGAATGCAGTATCTTACAGTGTTATTGCATAGAAAGAGAAAAAAAGGGTATCTTTTCTCCTTCGTGAGTATGTCCCTGTGAAAGTTGCTGATCATTTTTCTGGTGAAGCAATATTTATAGGTTCTTGTTCTTATTTCACTTGAATGACAGGAAAAGTATTGCACAGCATTGCCTATTTTTCAAAATCAAACTCCATTTCTACTTTACTGGCTGGAAGCTGTGCACATGCAGGGGTAGGTACACGCAGTTTCCTGGATGCCAAGTTCCAGCCTTCTCTCTCTTCATATATGAAATTTTTCTCCCAAGAGAAGAGAGGAAGGGCGTAAACCAGCTTTTTCCATTCTAGATTTTCCACCTAAACAATCTCATTAAAGTTTATGTATTTGTCAATGACTGGTCATGCGCGTGGAAGACTTCATTAACAGTAAAGCTGACTTTTCCCCAGCGGCAACTACTAGAAAGTCAGAAGTTCAACACCACACACAGACCAGTTACAGGACTTTGTTTTGCCTTTCTCTCAGTAGGTTTACAGCCCCCAGCGACCCGCAGTATATTCCGACCAGAATAAGAAAGGCCTCTTGAGCAGTCTGCCTCTTTGATCAAGGTCACTGCCGAAGATCAGCTCAATTGCCTTTGGTCCACTTGAACAAAACAGTCTTGCAACAGAAACCTTTGTAAATATTGACCTCGATTGAACAATAAATTAATCTTTTCATCTGATGTCACTGAATTTCAACTAGCTTCATTCCCAAGAACAGAAACAGAAATAAAGCAACACATGGTATGATCTATGCACCGATTTATATCCCTGGTCCTCAGTCTGCTAATCACTTTCTAGGTGGCCACAGAAAGCTGTCCTGGATGGTGCAAATTCCCTCTTTGTTTCCAGATATATTTCCTGTCTTATAACAGAGAAGTTGTAGCTGCTCATGCTGTGCATACAAAACCTTACAACTCTTTCTCTTGCCTACAAGCAGGAGTCTGTTCCTCAAAGAAAGTGCTACATTTTAGGGAGGTGCTGCAAACAGCAGACTTGCTTCATCTTTATTTCCAACAGTGGAGTTCACCTTGGCCCACAGTCATGCTCTAGTACGCGACTTCACAAAGGGAGGCAGAAGGAAGGCTTTCATCTCTGTTGTTTTTTAGCTGCCTCTGTTTTACTTCATTCAGTTCAGTCAGCACCGAAGGGTGCTAACACGGGAAAATTAGCAGAGCAAGTCCTGTGCAAGGAAGAAAAGTAGAAGACAAAGGAAAAAAGGAGATCCACTAATTTCACAAAAACTTCTTGACTTGCTAAATTCATCAGAATTACACCTTGTATGGTGCATCCTTTTACAAAAAGCTTCAACGACAAAGACAAAATTCCTCCAAAATTTGGCGTTCATACCCAAATTCTGAGCTAAGAGACCTGGTTACTATACCACACAGATCAGGGAACCCTACAGGCATATTGAAAGCTATGACCAACATAGCTATTTATAGGGAAGCTCCTCAAACCTTTGGGTGAGGTTTATCTGCCATAAACAGATCCCTAAACCGATACGTTATGGCATGCTGACATTTGTCAGCAAGGTCTGGAAAAGGGAAAGGAACATAAGGGCACTAAAAGCTAAAGGTCAAACGGATCGCTGTGCTTTGTGATTGGACTGCTGAAGTGAATAAAATCTAGCTTTCTCAGAATGTATGCAAATGTGCATAATGTTCACGCATCATAATTTGTAATGAAAAAAAGCAACCTACATATAATTCAGCAGTAAGATTTCAAAAGCAGGCTTTAGGGTGACTATTTTCACAGTGGGGTCGGGAGGGCCTTAATATCCAAAGAATTATAAAATAAAACAAATTAATTTTTTTTAATCACTTTTTTGTTTGATTCCTGCAGCCAACACACAACAACCGTAACTAATCACCTGACTTTCAAGAGGTCACTCTTAAACTGTCCGCCTACTGGGGGTGAAACTCTTTGTAAGTAGACATGGGGGACAGCTGTAAAATCATTTCAGCAAAGACCCAGGCTGAAAATGCCTGAAAAATATGGCTGGAATATGCACCCTGGAGATGGGGGAAAAGTAGGCAGGTCCCGAGAAGCGTGACGAGCCCCTGGCTATGTCCACGAGACCTGCCGTGCAGGCAGGGGACTGCATCTGCCTTATAGGTGAGGCTGTCACAGGCACACCAGAATGAACAAATTACTGGACAAGAGCGTGAAGAACTGCACATGCAGAGGGATATGCCAGAGCAGTAATTTCTTTATCTAGATACAGTGAATTAAGACTTCCAAGTAACACCTACTGGTTTTGGATAAGAGAGATCTGACTAACCAAGAGAGGTGAGGTTGGTACTCCTAGGAAATCTCAGCCAGAACATGAGTCTCCCCTGAGCGTACCGGCCAGCATCCTTGGCTTGTGAGGCGCCTATAATGAAGTGGGACTGAAGCTACAAGGGCAGAGTTTTACCACAGATGCAAGAGGAATATAATCACAAGAACAGGTGTATAAGAATAAGCAAACATGTACAGTGAACACAGCAGGAGGAATTAGAACACTTGAAATAATTAAGGATCTTTTCCACACTGCAGACATATTTATACCCCAGGCCCCTCAGTTTTGACACTTTCTTAGACTCTGTAATTGTGCATTGCCATTACAAACAATAAATTTATATACATACTTGGGATTATGTATGCAAAACTGTGTACATATTCAAACCAAAATTGAAAGAAATATTTTCCTTGTCACAAAGGAAACTAACCCCATTTATTTTGTTTTTATTCACCTAGATTTTAAAAAAATCCAACAGATGCAGAAGATACAAAAAGATGTAGGTGCAAATATATAGGAAATTTTGAAATGGTATTTATAAATCATTATTACTTTTGTACCACATTTATTTTTGTCCTTTAGTATGAGCGATTATGTTCTGCAAATTCAACCTCAGCTTCGTAAAATTACTTGGCATCAGTCACCAGTGAACTACAGTATGACCTACGCTTAAATGCCAAAAGACTGGTAAACTGATGGACAAAAGCAAAAAACTCTTAATGCTTAATGCCTAGTAGGAAAAAAGCGTATCCTTAGAACATACCTTTATTAAACATACACGTGCAAACAAATGGAATCAATGCAACAAGACATATGCACAGAAGAGTATAGCATTAAAATTCTAAAACTGGCTACCTATGAATCAAACTAACTTCCAAGCACCAGAAATATTCTTCAAATCCCTGATGGATCTGTTTTAATTCTGTATTTACAGTATGAACCAAGCTTTTAAAATCTAGGATGAATTAAATATTTTTTAAAAAAGATACTTTTTTTTTTTTTTCTTTCCGTTAACCAGGAGACTTTAAAGCTACAAAATTGCCAAACCAGAAATGTTTCCTCCTACTTAGTTCCAGGGCTCTGTACTCTGGGAAGCTCATTTGGAGACAGAGGGGGAGGCAAGCAGGAGAGACATTTCGTGACCAGGCACCTGCTGAGGCCAATCACTCCCACAGCCCCCAGCAGCAAAGCTCTTTTTGGCCCCTCAGCAGCAACCAGCTTCATGGCCGAAAGCCAAAAGCCACCCTCTGCCATTCAGAGATGCTCAGGACGCTTTCTAATAAACGTAAATAAAATCACCCATCTAATACTAGATTTGAGTTTTGTTTGACCGAGGGGAAAAAAAAAAGTTTTTGTTGCTCTTGTTGTTTTAAACGTCAGAATTCCAAAACTGCAAATATTGTTCTAAAATATGTTCCAAACGCAGATAAAATCAAATTAAACCAGTTCTCGATCCAGGATGGACTTCACAAGCAATGGTATAAAAAGTAATCTCAGCACAGTTCTATGCTGTAGGTTTTTAAAAGCAAACAGCCCAAAACACACTCAAATACAACTGTTTTCTTGAGCTAAATTTTAGCCAGCATATTACTTCATTTTGCAATAATAATAAAAAAAATACTGAGAAAAATAGCTTTTTTTTTACTGTTTCACTCAAGCTTTAATGAGATATTTCAAAAGATTCTTTCCAGGAAAATTGCATGTGTGCACATACATGTGCATTTATTTCTGAATCAATCTAATTTGTAGCTTAACTCATTTCTAATTAACATATAGCCATCTATTTTTCCTCACTTGACAAACTTGACAAGAAAACTGACTTGAAAACTTGACAAGAATCTCTTCAAGGCATCATTATTTAGCCTTTATGCAGTAGTAAATGAAATACTTAAATTGCAGTTACTCGTAAGACAAAGATCTATTTGACTAGAGAGGGAAGCTGCCTTTTATCTTTTTCATGCCATCTGCCTTGAATCAATCTTAGCTGCAACTGCCTTGTGCGATAGTGCATCACACCCACCCTCCCAAAAAAAACAATTTCACAGTCTGACAGTAACTAATGGTCCCACCATCATACAAACCTCCTTCAATGTCACCTGCAACTTTCTCTCAGAATGTAATTCATTGCTCCCAATTCAAAACTCCCTGGGCTATCGGAAATCCTTCCAGCTTGATTTTTCCCCCTGAAGCATTTCTGGTAAGCGGCTGGCTATAGCAATTCAGTTTAAAGACATATATAATCAAAACAGAAGTCAACCAGTGATCTTTCTATCATTACCACTCTTGCTTCTCTTTCAGGCTACATCCTTCCCTATATTGAAGTATTTTCAATCATGAAAAAAACAAAACACAACACATCCACATACAGAAAGAACATTACCGCAGAACTTTGCAGAATCACAAAATAAGTAATCAAGCAATGTTTCTTTTATCAAATAAAGCTCTGCCTTTTCATATAGCTGTTCAAACCACAAGGACTTTATCTCTCTGCTGTAACACACTTTCCGCAAATATTTACACTCATTATCTGTTACTACCTTGTTTGCGCCTAGCCTCATTTCACCTGACCAAAGTACCACCTTGTACCAACAGCCAGTGTTTTAACAGCACGCTTTCAAACATAGGTAACGCTGCAATTATGCTAGAAAACACCACTTCAGTAAATCGCTGCAAGCTCGAAGAAGCAGCCTTTGCTGTATTTTTTGAGAACACAACCTTGCCCCAAACACGAGGGGGAGGCACGCTTATGCTCCATAGCTGCATCAGCTCCCTCGCAGGAATTGTGCGCGTCAGACCTGACGCCTGATGGATGGTGGCCCCAGCACCACCTGCCAGGAAGGAAACAAAAACCCAGCTTACACTCTGAACTCCTGACAGGTTTGGGACACTTGGGATCTAGCTTACCACTTCTGCATAAAAAAAAAAAAAACAAAAACAAAAACAACAGCAAAAAAACCCTCCATGGGAGCACCTGCTCTTTGTGGCAAATAAGCTTCCTCTGCACTCAATGGAAACTGAGAGCTGTATCATATTCCTCACAGCCTTTACTACAGCAATATTATTTGCATAGCCAACAGATTAGCCATCCAGCCCCGATTCTTGCTTCCAAATCAAGAACGTACATGCCAGTTTTAAAGTCCAGATCAAATTTATACAGCTGAGTTATAAGAACCCTAATGCAGGGTTTGCAGTGGAAACCGCTGACACAACCAGCTATAAAAGGGGTTATGAGGCAGTCCTGCAAGTAAGTTGAAGGTTTTCCCCAAACCAAGCAGGGATCAAAATGAGCTTAGGTCCAAAAAAAAACCTTTTTATTACCAAAGTCTTTTGCTATGTATCACTGCCAAGAAACCCTGCCCTCATCTTGCTCCACGAGGCCGTACTCCCACAAGTTTTCATTTCCCTCCTTTTTCTCCCCGTAACTTTAAAGGTCCTTCAAGACTCATCTGTAAAGCTGTAATCTAAGACGGACAGAGCACGCCAATAATCATTAAAGGTAACATGTAAGGGAAAAAAAAGTATAAAGCAAAGTACCAACCTACCATACAGTCTACCTACCTCAGTCTGGCTGTGGAACCCAACAGCAGGTATCACCCCAGCCATGGCCAGAGGGCTACCTATGCCTCCTGGCCTGGCCTCCCAGGTCCTCCAGCTTTGCTTCACCCCTTTCCCTCCATGCACAGCAGCTCCCTTGCTGCGGTGCAGCACTGGCTTGGCTGCAGCAGACCCAAACCAGCTCTTCGACTCATTGCAGCCCACAGGAAAATGATGGGGAGAGCCCACAGGCATTCAGCCATTTTGCACACAAAGAATCCACAAAGCCACCTCTTGCATTTCATTCTCGGTTCCGCTACTTATCCTCAGCAGTAACCCTGACAACAACGTACATTTTAATGCGATTGTCCCATGTATCCCTGTAGTCCCACATTCAGAAATTATGTCAAACAAAACCCAACACAAAGTTTCAGCTTTCCCTCTACACAAACATGGCTGAGCACACCTGTCGGTTCACAGGCTTTAAGAACAAGACACATGGTTTCAACAGCCTCTCTTTTCTTCTTAACGTTTTTCTCTTACTGTATTTCAGCCCTTAATATTTATCTAATGCTCTCCACAAAGAAAAAATGTAACTTGCTTTTGCACTTTAAATAAACTGTTACGTACACACACACATCCATCACTCTATCCATCCCTGCATGCATCAAACATGGAGCTATGCACCTACAGAGGAGCACGCGAGGACGTTAGTTGCTAAAAACAAAAGAGGCACCACGTAGTGTTAATTACTCTTACGCATAACTGGGTTGATGCCAAAAAGGATCCAAAAACATAAATTAAGTTTACAAAATAGGGCAACTGCATAATGCATAGGCCTTCTGGATATGTGCCCTTTTATTTTTCAGTCAACTAATGCTAAACAGACCAACTTCAATGCCAGGGGAGCAAAGCAGAAGAAGTAGCCGTCAGCTTCCCTTGCTTGCCCCAGAACAGGTTGTTAATAAGCAGGAACAGTTTCCACATGCCAATGCCAGAAAGGTTATTAGCTGGTGCCACCTCTCACTTGTTACGGCTTGACTGATCATGGTTTCCTTGCAGCTCTACTCTTCCATGAGCAGGTTTCATCTCTGCTACCTCTCCCCCTTCCCTTACAGCAGTCCAACCGCTGCAGGACATAAGGAAGCAAACAACTTCACAAAAGGTACCTTCAGCTTTAATTTGACATAACACCAATACAGCATCATCACTGCAAATTCAGTAGCAGTTATTAGAAATTATGATCCCTGCTTTTGAGCTTGCCCATATGAAATGGAAGGAATTAACTACACACAGCAATAAATTCTGATACATTTCACATATTTTACATGTAGCTTATACCTTTCTCATGCACCGACATACAAGTTAAAATCGGAATTCAAAGGATTAAAATGAGTCAACATTCACACTCACCTCACACAGAGGCATAAGAAACCACTCTGTGCAAGTGTACCTCTACTGGCATGTAACAAGACTAAACATCTGGTCTTGCTTTTCCAAGCCACTTGAAGCATTGAGGAGAACAAACAGATAAAAGGATTGTCACCAAAACTGGATGGGCAATACCTGTGGGTCCCCTGAGTAACAGGCGACAACTAAGGTTCTGATTTTGAGAAGAAATAGTGTCACAATGTCAAAAAACAAGTTGTCAAAAGGACTAAGGCAAAATAATTCACACGTCATGGCTAAAATCGTATTTGCAAGAAGAACGTGGGCAATTCAAAAAAATTTATGCTTTCCAAATACTTAAGTGATGGAAAATGATTTACAGTCAAGTGCCAGAATGTCTGCAGATATTTAAAACTCTAAATTAGTAGCTTTCACTAAGCCTTCTCTCAAGGAGCTCAGTTGTGTTCTCATGCTGCCGGCGTGCCTTAGAGCCCTATTTATTTTAACTGGCTGTCTTCTCTCTGAAGATTATTCTTCTGTTTGGAGAGTTTACAGAACTAATCCAGATTTCTCCCTGGGAGACTATATGCCAGTGGGTAAAAATTACTGCCTACTTAACTTCTTGGAGAGACAGAAAGAGGAAATGGAATGAAAATGTAGCTAGAAACGCAACGTAAACTTTGTACGGCTGCTTTAGCTTTTGGGAGCTGCAAGTCTGTAGAGTCTCTCTTCCAGTTATAGGGTCGGGTTTTTTTGGATGGCCAACACAAATTAACTCTGCAACCAAAGCACGCAAATACTTGGGTCTGCTGAGGAGGCATCATCTTAGGAGCTGTGCGATTTGCATCAGAACAGAAGTTTAAGTGCCTGTCTCTTTTGGAATAAACAGTTTGGAAAGTTACTAAGCAAGTTTTATTGCTGGGGCCTCCTGAACTAACTCAAAACAAAGAAGAGTTAGTTTTCTTTAATGGAGCTTAAGTGTGAAATGGCAAAAGGGACTGAGCTCAGCTTCTTCCAAAGAAGAAATTCATTTCCATACTGTAAAGGTCATACATATACATAAGATGTTTGCAGTGCGTATAATGATGTACTTCCTCCCTTCCCAAACAGGATTATTTTTATTCATTTACAGATGATAAAATTAATTCCACTAACTGAACATCCATCTCCTTAATAACCTTAGTAGTCCAATAGGTGTCATCTTGTTTTCATAAGGTTTTCATGGTCTACGATTTAGTCCCTCTTAATGGAATATGCCTTTCCTGCATCAAACGTGATGCAATCACCTCATGCTTTCCAGAACATCCAATTTAGGAATACAAATAGAATAATATGTTATACTGTGTAATTTAAAGGTATTGATTTTTTGCCTTGGAGTCCCTCTCACAGGAAAAAGAAAAGCCTTGTACATGGCAGCCGTGAGAAGGAAATGCAACTAATGAAGCAATCCTACATGTGAAAGTAAAGCAGAGAGAGTGAAGTGGGGAAGTGTGAACCAAAAACTCATCTGACAAAAACTAACAGCCAGTGGCAAGAAAATGCTACTACACATTGAATCCCTCCTGACACACCAGCCATTGTTTCACTTTCAGAAGCAAACCAGAAACAAACCAGGCATGCATAAACACGTAGGAAACAACCCCCTTGCTTCAAAGAATTGACATAATGATAAGCTGCACCACATAAGTAAAGAGGAAAACGGAGGCAAGTTCAGGCACTGCGAGTATTGCCTAATCTATCCAGGAAGCACAGCTCACCTAAATGCCATCCCAAACTGGCACTCTGCAAAAGCTGTAGCAGAAGTCCACTTTCAGGGTGAAACCCAAGCGCAGCAATGAGACCACACCATATCCACTCCCCACAGAAAGTTTTGCCATGTTTAGGAGTCACATTTAAAAAAAAAAAAAAAAACCAAACCAAAACAAAAACTTAACAAATTTTGTTAGCATTATAACCAGGAGCTGAAAAGGCTGCGGACTCAGAGGTACACTTCTGCCAGCTCTCCTTTGAGCATGCAGCTCAGCACCCAAGGAGAGAGTGCAGAAGAAATGCATCAAGGTGCAGAAGCTTCCCCAACTCAACCACGCTCCACCCATAGAGGGTTCACATTTTAAGTATAAAGGCACTAACGCTTATCCACGTTCCTTTGGCAGTGCAGCAGAAAAAGGCAACCTTGAACACTCGAAAGTAGACAACTCAGCTCACACAAATAAGTGTGCTCTGAAGTGCATGGAAAGTAACAATTGAACCAATTATGGCTAACACACTAATATGCTGAGACCTACTCCAGATCAACGAAAGCACAGTCCCATATGTACGTGCCTTCATTTCATGCAATGGAGGGAAGTCCTCAGGATTAGTCCAATGCAAACTTCTAGCACAAAGAAATAAAAATAGGGGACATTAGTAAATCCTAGTGGATACATTGCCTTGTATACATCAAGGGAATATCACAGCAGACTTTTATTTTAAGCCAGACACTTATTGGCTAAAACCCCAAAATATAAAATACTGCAGAAAAAAAGTCCAATAAAAAACCCTCAGAAAACAAGAAACACATTTGAAAGGAGTTGCACATTGTTTAATAAATTCATACCAGCTGTTTATAGTTACGACAAAAATCTTTATCACATGCTAATAAAGCTCATGAGAATATATAACAATTTCAAATTTAATTTTCCATTTCTAAATTACATATATATATATACACAGAGACACACAATACTGTTTTAATTTACTTGGCTTTTAACATCACTGTTACATGATTTGTTTATACAGTTCCAGGTGTGGTGTTTTTATATATACCTGTATTTATATATGTATTTTAAACACTGGATATATTACTATAGATGGTGTTATACACCTATATTCTTTAAGTAAGTATTTATGTATAAATATTTATTTTACACACATACCCCTCTCTATATAAATAAAAAGACATTTGTCCTCTCTGTTGGGGACCTGTACGCGAAGACCACGTGAAGATTATCAGCATTCTTTTAGGCAGCACATGACAAAAAGCACTTGTCCAGAGAAAATAAGAAACTATTCAGGACAAATACTCTGACTGCAAAATGAAGAGCCTCAGTTTAAGTAAATTCTCCTTACCATTCGATTGCCAAATGCATTGCAGACGTTTAAGATTGAATATAAACCCATGCAAAACTCCCTTACTAAAGCTCCAGAGAGGAAAATGCTAGTGTACTTGTTGCCACTGTTAGCTAGAACTTCATCTAAATTTCTTGCTGCTGTATTTTAAGTCTTCTGAGTTTCACTGCTGAGAGTTGCACTATCATAATAACCTAAAGTCTGAATTATGCCACAACATGTTTTTTTTCTTACTTGGATATCTGGAGACCCAAAAGTTACACACACAGTTAAACAATGAATAAGACCGGTTATCAAATAGCTCTGAAAAACCAATGAAGAATACTCAACCCATCAAATTTTCTCTCTGCAGCAGTCTATCACTTGCTCTCAGCCTATTGCTGTGCAGTGGAAAGTGTCTGACAATTCAAAGCCCAGACTTGCAGAGGAATCCTGTAAAATAGAGCCTGGTAGTCACGTTAGCTCTCTGGTGACTTTTTCTTTTTTTTTTCTTTTTTTTTTTTTTTTTTTTTTTTTTTTTTATTTTCCCTTTTTTTCTCCCTCCCTGCCCCCAACTTGTATGTCATGATCTTTGAACTCTATACTACCAAACTAAAATCAGGACATTTCATTCATTTCTCCAACTTGATCCAAGACAGATGGTATGAAAAGCCTGCAGGTTAGGGTTTTGTTTGTTTATTTTTATTATTGCTGATAACAGCACAAAATATTGATCACTTGCATATGAGTCACTGGCCTCCACGTGATTTACACTCTACTCATAACCTCCAACAACTACATACAGCTTCCTGAATGCCTCCAAAGCTATTTAGGAATAAAAACCTGACCATCACACAAGCAGGAGGCTTTTGATAAACATGATGATAGAGCCTGCCTTCATGCCTGCTAAATCTATGCAATTTCTTTTTAAGCACGTTACTTCAGGTTTTTTCACTGAGTACCCAACAACAACAAAAAAATCAGTAGTAGGAAGACTCATTCTAGATTTCAAAGAATTTCTAGAAGTAAATTTCTAGAAGTAAATTTCAAATAATTTCTAGAAATAAATTTCTAGACCTGCTGGAAATAACACTTTGGAAGTGTTTTATAAGTAAGTAAATAAAAATCAGTACTTTGTTTTTTTCAGC
Source organism: Scopus umbretta (assembly GCA_013400535.1). Classification (NCBI taxonomy): domain Eukaryota; kingdom Metazoa; phylum Chordata; class Aves; order Pelecaniformes; family Scopidae; genus Scopus; species Scopus umbretta. The sequence continues at coordinate 123,021 of VZTL01031586.1, forward strand.
TTGCTTTTGCTTGAATTCTGCATCAGCTATACCAAATGAAGAGCAAAGTTTCTGGCCCTTATAATAATGTCCATTTTGACCACTATTTTGGTGACCGCCTTGATGACTTGTTCTTTCTGTCTCACCATACTACACTGAACATTACTGTTTTGTATACCTCAAGTTTGTGTAGGCCACTCATTAGCAAGGCTCTGGTGAAAGGTGGGAGCACGAATGATTACATATCCTTTGGCAGATGAAAGATGGGAAAGATATTTTCAACCTGAAAAGGTATTCAGAATAAATCATCAGGGATGTTCACTGCTGAAAGCTTATCCTCAAAAGAGATTCTCCACATCAGTCAGAATCCAACAAAAATTAGGCAACTAACACAGCCTCTCGAAAGCATTGAAAATCTCTTCATCTACCCAGAAGAAAAAGGAAGTGAAAATATCCAAGAAACGTCTTGGAAAGCAGGACAGGAGAACTGTCCTGGCAGGGTTACTTTGCCTTCACGCTTCTTCCTGCTTGGAGGCTTACCACAGCTGGGGCTGCTGGCAAGGTCAGTACCACCATGCAGGAGATGTCAGTGCCTGTTGCTCAAGTTGGGGAGGATGGTAGAGCAAGCCTTCGCAGCACCCACTCCTTCCCCACAGCTAACAGGAAGACGCATCCATCAGCTGTGACTAACATTCAGATGTTCAAAACCATGATTTAACAAGACACATAAGCATGTAACTCACTTCAGTGGGACGTAAGACTTCATTGAGCAGTGGTGCATTGAATGTTTGCAAACCAGCTCTTCAAAACAAAAGAAACCAACCTTTGGCTGCAAAACGGGATGCAGGGAGGAACCCAACCAAGCAAAACCATCCCCATATACTGAGGTGAGACAGGGAATGCAAACAGTTTCCAAAACTGCTGCAGCTCCACCCTTAGCTTATGGGAACATAAAAAAATAACCAAAAAAAGGTAGAAATATCGCAGTCCTGTCCATTCCCAAACATCACCAGACAGGATAAGATGCATTATTCAAAGGCCATCACAAAATCAGGCTGGCCACAAGAACCAGAAGGGTCCAATAGCTTCCCACCCAAGACCACCATTCACGGCGTACTTTATCAATCACCAGACAGCAATAGCATCCCCGGTCCTGCTTCTGCAGGTGGAGGGCAGGAATAACCACACGCATGGAAGCGGAAAGTGAGACTTAACGTGCAGCCAGTGACCTTTGGCAAGCAATGTCCTCATGTCATACGAGCTGGTGATGTCAAGGGTCACATTGCTCCGATCCTGAAATGCACCGTTTGCGTATTTACTGCCTGTTTAACAAACCAATTTCAGGGAAAAGCTTTTTGCTCATAGATAAGTAATTTTTATTCAACCAGTTTCCAAAAGCCAAACAGGTTCAGTGGGACAATGAAAAAGCTACAGAAGCATCTGAGCTCTTCACACAGCCATCCATCATACCTTTCTTGAAATTAACAGCTTCTTATGTTCCTCTCCGGCCACCTATTAGAAGGCATCAGATATCTTAAAATTACGCAACCTACCAAAGGGAGGCCCTAGATTTACAGCACATGTCCCTGAGCGGCTCTTCCAGAGACTGAGCAGTCTGGAAGCATTTCATACTTCTCACTAGTGTTCAGTTACAGCCCGTACCTCTAATCCACTAAAAGGTTTGCTTTTCCAGGGAGCACAGGGATGTTTTCTCTGTCTTCTAAGCTGCTACATTTAAATGGCAACTTAGCACAATTATAGCATCCAAAGTATGTTTAGGTATGCTGAGAATATAGTGTTTTCATACATTAATAAGAACAGGAGCACACTGTAATAAGAATTTTGAAGAAAGGCATTAGTACTGACATGGCTACAAAAAAAATATTAAGATCTATCCTTACTTGAATTTGATAAATACGCATAAATTCTCACTTTGAAATTTTATTTCACTCACATAAAATAATTCAAGCTAACCTGGAGCAATCACATGCAAGCTAAACTCTTATTAATATCAGTAGGCATTTTGCAATTGTTACAATGAGAAATGAATCCTGAACAAGAAAGGCCTGCAATATAGTTGGAGATGCTTTTTCTTTTTTCTTCCAACTTTCCAATAAGATTGTCCTTAAACCTCTTAGGGCACTAAGTGAATGATGTAATACCTTTTTGTACACCATACTATTCTGATCACTGTGCACTATGCTACAAGTCACCAACTTAAAGAACAGTCACGTGGGCATGAGAACTAAAGGAGATCAACATCTTCCACAACCTCTTGTTGAGTAAAAATGAAGAATGCACTAATCAAATTATTATTAAGTAGTTCAACAGGGCCAATATTTCATGGTAGATAAAATACAGCCTTTCTCAGAAGAGACTTGTTTATCCAAGTCTTCTTGTAGGTTACAAAAGTACTTTTTGCACTGCTTTTTGAGTGCAGAGATGAAGAATGAAAGCAAACCATAGAAGTGAGAGGGAACAACAAGCATGACCAAAGCAGGAAAATTAATAAAGCTGGAAACCTTGGAACTAAAATATCTTCTCAGAAACATGCCTTCATTCCCACTCAAAAATGAGGTGAAGGGAATACTAGGTTAGCATGGCTTAACAGGTTTTTCTCTTTTTCCCATTCACATAAGGACACCTGTGACCTGGCGGGGCGATTAGGTCAAATGAAGATACTGAAGTTCCTTCTTAGAACATGTATATTACTTGGAGCATGAACTGACATGGCATTCGTGGTTTTAACCTGGAGTTCAGTTCCTTATCACAAGAAAACTCATGCAACTGGCAGTCTCAGTTCCCAGAGAAGGATTTGAGGGAGTTAAGTCATTACAGAAATACCAGTGCACAGCTCTGAGCATCCTCCATGAGACCGTGATGCCAAACTGCAGATTTCTGCAGAGACCTCCAGTTGATGTTATGCAAAGTTTGGGCCAGACATTAGCAATACATTTGAGTGACAATACACCCCTATAGATCTGTTATGAACCAATTAATTATATACTTAACCCTCCCCCGCAATGAAAGACCCTCCAAAAAATCCTTCTACCTCACACCATAGTCTAGAGACAGTGTCTGCATTAATGACTGCACTTCTAAAGAGTTCAATACAAAAGGCTCAGTGTTCACATCAGTAAAGCAGAAGGGAACAGTCTCCTCCAGGGCCACACACCGAGCGCAGCATGTTGCTACACGTATTCCTAAAGACCTAGAAATAGCAGCATCCAAACCAGGACTTGTGGGGAGGGGAAGGGAAGAAATCAGCCTTGCAAGTGTTTCCAAATAAATGCACGAACACCGTAAGTGGATGTGGAGGATGATGGATATGGGTACTTCGACACCCTCACTAGGATGTTCATTGACAGGAGCAGCAGTAACGGGGTAACTCCTACCCTCCCTTGTCCGTACATGCATGTGTGTGAGCTTCCACTATTATTGCTAGTGTAAGAAGTCACTTATGCAGCAATGAATGGATATTTATTAGCCTGATCAAGAGTTGCTGGCCAAATGCAGTCCTTTGTCAGAGTCACAAAAATAATTCCCATCTCACATTAGGACCAATCACCTGGTAACTTCGAAGTCTCCATCTCAGGTGTTTGCCCTGCTAGCTCCCAGATGCAGATAGCATCCCCAGAAGAGCAGCCTTCCCAGGGGGACAGGCCCTCATTCATCCACAGAAGCCAACAGCCCAGCCACTCTTGTGCCTCTGGGTATTTTGCCACCCCGGAGCACCTGGAGGACTTCAGCCTCCCATTTATAGGAACTTCTCACTAACACAAAGTTCACAAAGCATTTCATTACCTCTAAGTGTTTCTCTCATTAACTAAACAAACTGAAATGTGCCAAGGGAAAGACCAGCACTGGCAGCACTGTATTTTGTAGCAATGACTCGTTGAGGAGCATGATACCACTAAGGCAACTGCTGAAGAAGTTACATTTCAAGCCCTTCAGATGTATAAAGCAAACTGAGTTCACTCCTTCAACCCACAGTGCTTAACTGGAATGAGGAAGCTCAAGCCTTTGAGAACTGAAAGCATATAAAATTCAAATAAAAATGACAGCAGCACAAGATGTGTACCAGGGGAGAAAGAGTTTCTTCCACTTTTCTATTAAATTGAGAGGGAAAAAATGTATTTTCTAAATAAACAAAGCTTAAAGCAGAACATGATCTTTCTTTTTTCTTCCAGACTAGACCAAGATACTAATGCAAACAAAAAATAAAATACCAAGCAGACACATGAAAATCCCAGTGCAGCTGAAAGTTTGCATTCAAGTGTCAACATGTATAGTGATTAACCTGCCTGAGGTTACACCAGACCTCCCTGCTTCTCCTTTACTGTCACATGTGCTTCCTAAACACTAACCACAGCGCCCACTGAATATAAAATAGTTGTCATTCCTCCCCCCTGTTGCAGAGGAGACACAGGCAGGCTGGTTTTCATCATCTTGAGGAGTACAAGACTGATGTAGCAACTCAACAGCAGAAGGGGCAGGCTGGAACAACAGTGATCAAGTACAATCTGCTGGAAAACAAAATAACTTGTCACATTCATCAGTCTGCTAATTACAGCTCAGAGAAGAGAGGGCAACCCAGATCACTGCGTATAAAGGGTGCACAAGAAGATGAAGAAAAGGGAAGTATCAGAGAATGCACATACTCGTTAAGTGAAGCGTTACTAATCAGCTATACTGCATAGCATCTCCCTTTATATCACCAAATCTAACTCAGGTCAGTAACAAGTGAAAGTTAATTTCCCAGCACAGGTGGGGAAACTCTTATGTCCTTGGGGTGGGATTAGGCAAACCTCACCAAAACAAAACAAGAATGCACTCTAACTTCCAGCTTATATAATTAAACTTGACATTTTAATAACACAATGCCCTGCAGTTACAGGTAGTTCTCCTGGAAACCTAATTTTTTAGGATACACATATCCCTAACACTAATTGAAAAGCTGCCGGTATTACCTAGCAAAAATGAAAACCAAGTATATTTTTCTGCTGTTTTAGCACAGCATGCGAACAAATGAACAGTGGTGGTAGCACAAGGGCTGAGCGTGGTACGTGGGGTCAGGGTCATGGCACGTTCGGGCAGTACTGTCTTTGGCTTGATGAGATTGTGCCTTCCTACTCAAGCTTACTGGAGATGGGGCTGAGGAGCTCTGAACCATAAAGGCAAAACATGCAATGCCAGAGGAAACACCCCAAAATGGGAAAAGAATTTTGAATAACATTGTGAACCACATAAATACAAATCGTTACAAAAGGGTGTAGATGTGGCACTTCAAGACATGGTTTAGTAGACATCGTGGCTGGGTTGACGGTTGGACTAGATGATCTTAATGATTCTATGATTCTATAAGCAATCCAAGGCAAGCTTGAACTTTCTGGATGCACTGCATGAAGAAATTAATACTAGTCACCCAGCTCACCAACACTGTCCCCCAACGAAAAAAACCTTTTATTTATTTATCCAACTAATCTGATCTGCTTTTTGGTTGATGGAATGATAACTCTACCAGCATAAAAGCCTTCTGGTTTAGTTCTGCATAATTAAATAATTTTACATATTATTTTCAAACTATAAATATCATCCAGTTAAGACATTTTAATACGGTCACCTAAAAATTCAATTTCTTCAATTTCAGTCAAATGCTTTCCCCTATATGAAATATCTGGAAGGAAAAATAAAACCACTTTAGCCTAATTTAGTGATACCAAAGACAGTACGGTGGTAAGCAACAGGAATGAAAAGGCTCAGAGTCATTTACGTACAGACAGATATGGCATAGGAAATAAGAGCTTTGTCTCCAGAGCTGTCACTTTAGTTTGGTTTTAAAAAGCAAAACACAAGTCTGATTTAAAAAAAAAAAAAAAAGATTAAGTAGAACGAGCGAGTGAGAGGGGAAAGCCTCCAAAAAGGACACACGTGCCCCAGAGCCTACGTGTTGAACAGCGAGCTCCAACAGTGGTGTAGGCTCTCAGCGAGGGTCTAAACTTTCATCTAGTACTCAGGGGAGATGAATACAAGTTATTTAAAACCACAGCACATCGAGCTGGCACGTCACTTTAATACGCTGCCTATAGATTATGTTACAGCTCTGCTTTATAATGAACCTTTAGCTTCATCACCAGCTCTCTGGCGAAATGGAGCAGACAGAGGGCCACAGCTTTAGGGTTTTGAGAATTACAGGATTTAGTAAATGCTTCTGCCAAATCCAGATGTGCAGAAGTATCCCACGGCAGTGAAAAATGCCATAGGTGCTTGGCAAAGGGTCTCAGATTGAACAAAGATAAAATTTACAATGAACAAGTGAAACAAACTGAGCTTGCAACTGAATTTAACTATGATTTATGGACTCTGCATCTGATTTACAGCTTCAGTCTTCACTGCTTTCTAACCGTGAACAGAAGCCCCATTTCAATGCAGAAAGAAGAAAAGCATCCAGGTATCCACCTGAACCATACTTAGCACAAAATGGAGGGCTCGTGTGCTGCCCCGGGGCCAGCCTCAGCCAGCGATCCAAGAAAATGCAAGAGGGCAGAGGAGGTAGGGCAGGGAGAGCGCCAGCGCTGCGCTGGGAGGGCTGGGGACGCCCATACCAGCAGCATGCACATAAACCTGGGTCAAGCGGGACAGCAGGACGAGGGACAGGCTGTCCCATAGCAATGGCATTACCAGCACACAGACTTCATCTTAAAGGGCAACGCAAAAACGGAACAAAATGCCGAAACATTGCAGACCACTGCTGCTTCACGTGGCAGGTAACAAACGCCGTACTTCCATCGGGTATGTACAATATAACAACCGAAAGGAGAAAAGAAAAAGGGCACCTTTGCCACTCACGTGCAAGCGGCAGTTAATTTGACAATGAAACCCATCACTCCTTGTTTGAGACCCCAGAGAGGGAAGGGGCTTGAAAACACACAAACCAGGTCGGTTTTCACAGTAAATTCAAGGACAATTTAGCAATCGCCATTTTGTGTGATGCTGCCAGGCAGGAGAAGGGCCAGGCCATAGTAAACAGCCGCGTGAACGGAGCTGCCCTACAGGACTTGGCCCAAGGCACACCTTCCCCCCTGCCCAGGAAGGTGTCTGCACAGATGCTGCTTTGCTTGGGAGCAAGTTTTTGATCCTGGCCCAAGGGTTGCAGTGGGTGCTTGCAGAGACCAAATCTGCCCCAAACTGAGCAGCTCTGCCTTAAATTAAAAAACAAACAAACAAACAAAAAAAACCCCACCAAAACAACCAAAACAAAAAAAAACACCCACACCACCACCACCCAAAATCTTTAGGAACAGTATAAATATATACTGCTCCTGAAGGTTTTGATTATAGCATTGTGCTGAAAATTTTTTTAAAGGCATTACTCCTGCAGATACTTGTTACTACCTCTGTTTCAGGGCTGGTATGCATCAACAAAAAGCTGTACTAAGGAAGCCACCACTGATTTCTCTTTCAGCCTTGCATGACAGCTTACCAGTGCCTGCTGGCAGCAGGTCAGCTTGTACTTTGAACAAAAAACTCAGTGTTGCAACATCTTTCTCCTCATCGTTCTGCAGTACTAAAATAAAACATGTAGGAAGACATGTACATACACATTTTTGAAGTCTACAGTAAAACATAATAAACATAAAGACTACTTATGTCAACATTAGTCTGTTTAATCCTTGCAATAACTTACAAATTACCTTTTAAAGAACCTCAAGACATTATTGACAAAAGAAAATAGCATCCTAAATAAAGTTTCAAAGTCCATTAATAACTTTAAACATTTTATAAGCAGAACCAAAGTAAATTTTTCAGTGAACTGCTGATGAGGAAGAGCTTGTTGAAAGACAACCCCTCATCCTCCCCTCAAAGGTGCGGCTGTTTGCATTTTGGTCCTTGCATATTTTTACTATGTTTTTGTAGCGTGGCTCAAATAATCTGAGATTTTTTTCTTTTTACTGATGTGAAAATATTTGAGGACTAAGGAGAGCTCTAAATCTTAGAAGAACTGGAGAAGAGACAAGAAGAGGAACAAATTACAGCTTTGGCAGCATTCAAAACCAGCAGTGAAATGGAAGGGCAAGACATATTTGCAAGGGTAAAACTACCTTCTTATTTCAGCTTTTCTGGGGGTGGGGGGTGGTGGAAGTATAAGAAGGGAGAGTAAAGAAAAATGTGGCTTTAGTAGAGAAAAATCTTACTAAGTACAATACAGCAAATTGTTGAAATTCTGGGCTCAATATTGCATATTTTTAATAAATAAACAGTTAAAGCAGGTTAGCCAAGTAAAAGTTTTAAACAAGACTCTCCATCTGCTGCCAGAAAAGAAGGTTTACATACTTTTCCTCCAGGCACTGTCATCACTACAGTGTCCATCCATGCGCCAAAGGTGGGACCTCCGAGCAGCGTTTCAGCACTTCTCGCTGCTCCGTCTCCAAAAAAACTCTTTGTATTGCAGCAAGTCTGCATATTGGCACGCTGAGAAAGCTGTAACTATAATCCGTTGAGCTGAACTATTTATGCTCGCAGAGTTAGTATTAAGTGTCCAAGTGGAGAAGAAAAGGAGTAGAAGGTAAAATCATTATGGTGATTGCTTACAGTAGGCAACCACTCCAGACCGCGTATATGGATCTCAATGTCCAAGAGCTCAAAATTCGTCACCTGCTTAGATATTAAAGCACAATGGGCAGTCTAGCCTAGTTGACTAGAAGCAGGTATTTGCCCACAAACAACACAAAATTCTTCATGCAGCCTGAAGAAATACAAAATAGTCACTCAACAGACAAATCAGATCTATGCCATATTCTTCACTTGTCTGTAGGTTTCTGAAGCCAAAACACATTAATAAAAGCTAGGAAAATTCTCATGAAAACAAAGGTTCTATTCATCACTTCCAAAAATTCATTTACTAGCATTAAAACACATTTTAACATGTGGAAAAAAGAGGATTGTCTAAGCTTTTCTTTTCTAAGCAGTAACTCTTTGTAGGCAGACTTCTGTTTGACCAGCAAATTTATGAAACTCTACTACAGGAAACATCAACAGCATTGCAACAAATACCCAAAGTGAAGCATTTTTCCAAGTTTCACTTCAGGTTTTGTTTGGGTTTTGGGATAAAAGTTTGCACCAGCCCAATTAGCTGCAGCATGCAAGTCTGGGGTGTCCTAAGAAATGCCCCAAGAAGCTTGGGGACGAGGCAGCACCCTGGTGCAGTTCTGCAATGCAGCAGATATGGAAAGTATGAGCTCCATACCCAGAGACAACATACAGGAAATGCTCGAGTAAATTACTGTCCGGGTGAGCCAAAGGAGGCAAGTTCAGGGGATATTAACATTTTTCTATCTGATGAAAAACAGACTACAAAAGGTATGAGAAACAGATTTGTCACTAGTCAGCCTTCCACATGTATCCAGCTGCCAGAAATGCTAAACGGCACAATTCAAAAAGGAGGCGTCATGCCAGCTGTCATATGCCTGTATATAGAGAGTGAACCAAATGAAGAAAGGAAAAGATATTAAGGTTAGCGTTTCACTTAAGGGGAACATATTAATTCCATTTTTTTTCCACAATGTGTTTGTTAAAAATCCAAAAGCTACTTTAAGTTAGGATATAAAGCCCATTCTTACACTGAAATTCAGCTTTCAAAGTAAATGCATTAGACATGCAGATAGCCAATAGAAATTATGTCCCAGTGATAACCGTGGAGTACTGGGCTTACACATTTGTTACGTTCTGCTCTCAGCTACCCCATTTTAAACAATAGCATACGGAGACATAAGGTACATATCACAAACATCATTCTTTCTCCTCTGCAGAAAGACAAGTCATAAATTTACCTATATTACAATCCTGTACAGTTTACAGTGACTGGGCCTAGCCCAGATATTTATGCAACATGACACAGACATCTTCCATACTTTCTTCCAGCATCTTTATGTTTCAGTGCATTTTAAAAGTATTACAAATTTATAAATCAAGCAATGTATTTCCTACACATCTTGCAGAGTGGTTCAGGTTACTCTTATCCACATATTTACTTATTCCAGCATTTCCTCGGGATCTTGCCTGCCATGCTCCATCCCCTGCTTCCAAGAATTTCCCACACATGACACATACTTGTTAAAACAGCAGCAAACACACAAGCAAAGAAGCTTTCCGGAGTAATACACATTTTTCACTGACTAAAGACTTGTCTCCCACAGGTCAGAAGAAACCAGTGCAGATGGTTCAGGAATTCCTGAAGGACAAAGGAAGCCCAAAGTTTTATTCATCAAAGGGCTTATTCCACGCAGCACAGCACTTTGGATTCAGCACACTCATGATGGACAAATTACATAGATAAGTGTATGTATTCATCCTCCATCTTTTTCATCCGGATATATTGCGGGCAGCAGAGACCCACCACTCACCATTTTCCATCCACAGCGCTCAACCTCCTATTTCACCACTGCACAGAACAGGGCGCTGGGCATATTGTTCAGACCCACATGTTCAATAATCGGAGGAAGCAAATTAGCAGTTCGGTTCTCATTTAAAAGCACAGAGGGACCTTGTTCAGGATTTGTGGCAAGTCATGTCAGAGAAATTCATGAGGCCAATGCTCCCAGCTACCTGCTCCTCCCCACGCCACAAGCGGTGAGCCCATGGCACAGCGGGTGACGTGGTGGCTCCTTGGCCGCAGCACCCCGCATTCCAGTGTCCAATGAAGTCCCAAGCAAGACATTCCCGCACACCTCTGCGGAAAGACCCTTCCGCTCTTTAACGCTCTGAGCTCGTGGCAATTTGCAATGCCTCATCAAAACTAATAGAAAAATACTTCCCCCCAGAGCACAATCTGTCAGAGGAGAATTCGTTTACGACTTGGCTGAATGAGTTTCAGGGCACTGAGGGCTTCCTGACAGGCAGGAAGAATTATTCAAATCCCATTTGATTAATTTGATTTCCTGCCCGCCCCCCCCCCGCCCTTCTTTTGCTTTGCCTATGCTGCCACCAGAAGCTGGAGCCACTGTTAATAACCAGCCACTTTGCCCTACTTATTTTCCTAACAGGGTCAAATTCTCCTACACATGCCACGTCCTGTTTAGTTCTGAAGGTCTCCAGCAAGCCAGCTGCTCTGCAATTTACTTTCCTCTACTACATATACAAGAAACTGCATACAGTATGCCCCAGTAATACAGCTTTTAGGCAGTCACAACACTTGGTCACTATGTAATTGATTTAAATACTTGGATTCGATGCACCGTTTTCAGAAACTTGGGGATTTAACATGTTGTCTGTCTAATTACACATGCAACCCAGGTTATAAGAGATCTGCAAAAAATTGTTTTGTGAATTAGGGGGGAAAAAAAAACAACAAAAACAACACAAACACACGAGAAAAATATTCAGCACAGCTCTGTGCCCTTAAGTCCCAAAATATTTATCATGCTACTTGACCATAGGAGCTAGCGCTGCCACCCTCACGCATTCAAAAACCATGAGTCAGGCCCTAGAAATAAGGAGTGTTTTTTAATCTCACGATTTTAATGCCAAGATACACTCTGAGGTTTTGCTGAGTTTTTCAGCTTACTTTTCTTGAATCTTCAATGCAACACTAAGGGACTGTTTCAATGATTTAAATTAAATCCAGATTTTCATACAGGTGCATCACTGCAAAGGAGTGGGAGCTTACAGCACACACACCCCACACACACCCCCACTGCTCCCCTCCCAAAAGTTCATACTTACTGTGACACTCAAGAACAGCACCAGCAAGAGTAACTCTGGGTTCCTCTCTGATCTCGATGAAGCAATCTTCCCATGTACCTCCCCTTGGAAGGACTGCTTTAGGAACATCACTCCAGCACGCAGGAAGACAGCAAAAGAGGTCAAAGCAAAGACAGCTACGGGTGGTCCCGAGTAACATCCAACTAGGGTTACTGGAGAGGATCTCAAAGCACTTGCTCCTCCTTATGGGACAACTGGCAAAACAAACTCAGCTCTGTTCCACTGCAGTGTGGCCCCTCTGATGACTTAGATTTTGGCTTCATTTTAGTTCAATCCTTTCAACAACAACTCAACCTTTACTCTTCCTCACAGTGTAAAGAAAAGGGATGGGGATGGCCAAAATGGCATCTTTTGGCTGATTTTCACCAACACTTCACTTTTAGACTGCATTTATTGCTGAACAGAGATCAACCCGAGGAAGATGCTACTTTCTTTACAAAGCAGTTTAGCCCTATTGCATTGTAACAGCCTCACGGGCAAGCAAAACCTAAACCCTCTGTGCTACCCTGAATGCGAACCGCCTTGAAGTGCCTGAGGGAGGAAAGCTGCTACTGGTGCTACGAAGCTGGGAGAGCAGCAGCGACCTTGTGGCAGGCTCCAAAAGAAAACCCCACACGCGAGGCAGCACGAAACTGAAATACGCAGTTCAGTCTACGCACCCAGGGCGGTTACACGTCTGTTAGGAGTCCGAAAGCCAGAAGCCACCTCTAGACCCATCTCGCCCACCTCCCACCTAACATCAGGTACAGGACTTTTGGGGCTGGCAACACAAAGCATGTGCATGCTGCTGATGGCATCTATGCTCGTTGGGGGATCCAGTCCTACCCAAGCACTCCCTGCTGCGTAAGAGAGCAGCTTGTTTCTTCATGCTGAAGCATTTGCTGCAACTGTATCAGTAAAGCAAAAGCTGCCATACGGCCTTGCTTTTCTGATTAAACAGAAACCCAGTGCTGGGCACAGTAAAGCCAGACCATACTACAGTCTGGCAAGGACTGGCATGGTAAGGAAAAACTGGAAGGAAAAAGATGGTTACAGACTTACAATGCAGTACTTATGCAATTCAAAACAGAGGCAAGATATCCCTATAAACATTTACACCATCTGGTATACAGAGTCCAAAGCTTTCATCACTTGTCATTTGGAGCTTTCTGACAAATATCCTATATATTTAATAGTTTTGTAGGTTTTTGTAGTTTAGGTGTTTGGTGGGGGTTTTTTTGGGTTTTTTTTATGTTGTGGGTTTTTTTTGGGGGGGGGGAGGGGGGTGACACCTAGATCTTATTATTCCATTCATTCCTATCCCATCATATACTTTTCTGACCCTTAAACCCTGTTAATGCCGCAAATAATAATGGCTTCTGAATGGCATGTCTCTTAAATGATAGCAAAATCACCAAGTAGGCTTATTTCAGCAGTAAGGCAGATGTCCTCAGGCTAAGGAAAGCAAGGGGAAAAAAACTAAAGGCAGTACAAACTGTGTTCTTGCAAAACTACCTTCCTCTTTATGCTGAAAGAAAAACAGGTGATAAGTTGGAAGACTCAAACCTACTTGGCAGAAACTCAAAAAATGGCACTAGAAAACCAACTCTAATTCACTTTGAGTGATTAGCAATCTTAAATACCAAAGTGAGGTATTTCCTAACTCATAATGCCCATTGTTATGCATTACCGTTTCCCAGAACTGATACTAATACTACATAAATGTCATTGCATCTAAGTCTAAACTATTTGCATGCCACCCCTCTCTAGTGTATGCTTCCCCTGAAGCACAGCAGTTACGCATTCCACAAAGCTCATCTTTATCCCCTTATTCTGGATATTTTTCTTCCTGTGGGAACCCCTCTTGTGAGGTCTCACCTCTCCCCTATATTCAGCCCCCCCCCCCCAAGTCATACAGGAGTTTCTTTTGAGGGAATGAATCCACGCTGTAGGATAAAGGCCAACTTGTACTAGGTAATCATCACCAGAGCAAAGCAGGACAGGAGAATCTCTACAAAACCCTGTTTGGTACCCTGGGGATGTGTTCTTTGCTAAAAAGGGCAACAGAAGTCAGAGAGCAGGAATGGGGTAACTACTGAGCTAATCGAACAGACATGGGTTAAGATATGAAATAAACCCGAGTACAGTTGTGCACACGGTGAGCAAGTGACACGGGAGGCCTTTGGAGTTACCAGAAGCACTCAAGGCACTCCACGCTGTTGATGAGGTCAGGAACCAGATGACTTCAATGGCTACAAGGTCCAAAATCATGTACTTGCACCCATCTGTCTCCATCATCATGCCAAAAGCATACCTTACATTTGCAAGGAGGAAGCACGGGGGGAAAAACCCCAGCAGTTTAGCCTTCTTCAACAGCAGAGTCTTGCAAAGTAAAGCATCAACACCGACTGGTTTGGCCTAAATCCTTACTTTGACTGCTGTAATCAGTTTCCTGTGAGCAATTTCCAGTTATTTAATCCCACACAGGACAGAGTTATAAACCGATCTGGGCTGTCAACTGCAATACCAGCAGTTTTCATCAGGTCAGATATCAAAACAAATTAATGTCATTTGAAGTTTTAATAATCAGCAGTTTCTACATTTTAAAGTTCAAATGTAAAAGTGTCAATGGAAGAAAATACTCTCACAGAAGAGCTGCTCAACCAGCCAGAGAGTATCATGTTCCTTCTGACATAAGAGGGACGGTGATACTTTTATCCAGAAAGATACTGTAAGCATTCAAGTCTCCAAGGTTTAAGAGCACACCTCAAGGAAACCATCTTTAGGTTTTCACATTGAAAGTCAATTGCATTTCTAGACATATACACAAAATTTAATCTTTCAGTCAAAAAACCCACTCATACATATTTTGTTCATAAGCTCAATTATTTTAGTCAATAGTTCAGAAGAGACAGTTTTAGAAAACTACCTACAAAGGGACCTCCTCTGAGGCACTAATCTCTAGCTTAAGAGTGCAAAAATGGCATACTGCATAGAGAGATAAGGGAACAGAGCATCTCTACAGCATTTCCAGAGCAATGGGTAGTAAAACACGACCACACACCTAATAGGCAAAGACTCCTCCTCTCCAAATGCTACTAAACCACTTGATTTAGCCCTATAGTTTTCGTGATGGAAATTGACTGGCTACTCAAAGGTCTGTTTCTAATCTAGCTCTCAGGATGTCATACAAACATCTCTGCTAGCCAGTTCTCTTATGGCTAACAGTCACCGGCTAACGCATCTTTGCAAGAAAGTTGGCTTGGGAAGGTCAGTTGTCTCCTCCAAGCAATTCAATGTTTCTTTCCTTCTGGCAAAAAGTCTGAAGACCTAACAATGCAGGGTGCTGAGCAGCAATGCACATCAACACAGGCAGAGCCTTAAGCAAGAGTCATCTCATGGAGACAACTTATATGCCTAAAATTACACTTTTGCTCACATGTTTTTGCAGAGCCAGAGCTTGGGTTCGTAGCATTTACAGGATTATGCTCGACCTGCACAATATCAAAATAATTTAATTTACTAATTGAATACACTCTCAAAGCAGATTCATGTAAGCCCCTGCTACAATGACTTGTGCTTATAGCCAGTTGCCAAAATATGACAGCTGGAAAGTTGAGAGAATAGACTGTACCCGTAGCTGACAAAGGCTGTAATTTAATAAGTATTCAGCAGCAGTTTTCACAGCTTAGTACACTGACAGATGCATCCTAGCAAGCCTGCTTTGGCACTTCTAGACTATACTGTCCCCAGGTATCTGCCCCCACCATTGTGCCAGCAGCCCCAACTCCTGTAGCCAAGCCTGCTGGGCTGAGTGAGCCTTTGCTGCACCAGTCCCACCTGCTTAGGGCACCGATGAAGGAAGAGTTTCATCCGTGGAGTTGGCTTTGATCTCCCACATGGAGATGCAAGCACAGGTTTTCTTCTGCCAACCTTCTTTGGCCAGCAATTACCACTGACAGAGGTGAGGGCCAGTTCACACACAAGAAAAGTGTTAGGTATTACATGAGCTTATTCCCATTTTAATGAGCTGCCAATGTTTTGGCATTTTTTCCCCCCCCTCACACCTCTGTGCATTAAGAAAAGATTTAAAGAGAACAGGAATTCAGGCTGCCAGATAGGATGCAATGCTGCCTGCTCTCCCACCACTACTGCTTCCTTTGCAAGGTTGTGTCCCCTGATCACTATCTACATTACATTTGATCAAGCCATGAATCCGGACAATCAGTCCCTCACAAAGAACTAGTACACTGTCCCCTGATGGTTGAATATATTCAGCTTGTCAGAATACATATTCTGGGGGATGCCTTTTCATTCCTGAATAATTGCTAACAAGCCACCTTAGACACTAGGCAGAGAACACTCTTACACGGTCTGGACTCAAAACACTGTGATTTGATGAGGAGCTGCAGAAAGCCAACAGGAAACAAGAGAATTTGCTCTACCAAGATGTCTTTAATGTTTAAAGCTTTACAAGCCTTCCATTTCCTTATCGGTCTAATAAAAGCAAGCCCAACCCAACTTCCACAAGCTCTCTGCCTTGTAGATCTCCACTGGTTTTTTGTTTACTTTTCTTTTTCTGGTTTGTTTTTTTTTTTTTTTCCTCCCTCCTTTTAAAGGCATTAGGTAAAGAAAAATAGAACAGCACAGAAGGAATTGCTTAGATATGAGCAAGCTGGAGACAAGCAATCGCATTAGTCTACCTCTCCATGTCTTCCACAACACCAAGCTAAGCCCAAAACTGCAAAAAGAAGAGGTAGAAATCACTAGCAAGGGAGCCTCACCCTCCCCCCCAAAAAAAAACTAACAATTTTGGCCTCTTACTTCAGACAAAAGAAAAAGTTTCATTTACTAGCTACACTGGACTCAGAACTATGCCTGGCTTGTCATGTATAAGATGTACATTAGAAAGAAAAAGTTTTGATAGCAGATGTACCATAAACTTTGAGATTAAGCCGCTCTGTCTGGCAGACGGAGGGTTTGCACTGCAAAGCTGCCTTTTTTTT
>VZTL01031586.1:139752-151936 GCA_013400535.1 Scopus umbretta
CCTGTAAATCTTTCTTTTTTTTTTTTTTTTTTTTTTTTTTTAAAGGGTTCTGAACAAAAACGTTCTATAGCTAGAGTTTCCACCAAGGTGATACAATCTTTTTTAATAACAAAAATACATCTTTATTTATGCCTGCATTTTTTGCATTTACAGCATTTTGTCTTCACTCTACAGAACTCCTTTTTAAAAATCTCAAATGCTATTACTACCAATACAACATCTGTTAACAGAAATACTTTGATCATTTTCTCCACAGCTTTAATAAAATTTGGGTGTAAGAATATCTAAAGATGATCCTATTACATTCGTAAACACAAAAGCTCAACAATCAGGGAGTTTTACCCTCCTGAAATTGATACACTCTAATCCAGGATTTGCATCTAAATCACTATTCAAGCCTTCAAAAGAACTATGAAATAATTAACACAAAATAAATTTTTCTGTTGCCTTCCCATGGTAAGTACTTCACATTGTTCGATCACTTGTTAGGAAAAGAACTAGATATCGCATTAGGTCATCCCTTAATATAGACCAGGCTAAGTCAAACTTCTTTAATACCCAGTTAACATGCAAACCATTTGACCTTTCCAAACAGGACTACTAAAGACCTGGCAAGATCCACTTTTTAGCTGATGGGACTTCACACAAGGCATTACACTTTACTTCAGGGCTTTGTTACAGGCACAGCTGACAGCAACGGCTAGAGTTCGTGCTTTCTAATACTTTCAACTATCAGATGCCATTTTCTCTTGCTTTTACTTCTACTAAGCTTAACTGTTTAAGCTGAAGCTTCTAATGCAAGACTAACTCAAAACGAGATAGAAACTATAATAATAATGATAATAATAATAAACCATAATAGAAAATATTAACTATTCTGCTTGAAATTTTCTGGCCTACATTAAAAGAAAAAACACTAATCTCTTTAAAGAATGCATAACATCTTTCTGTTTTGAGCGGGGACTCAACACTTGGTACATCTCAAAGCTTGATAGTATACAGGCAGAACAGTCACCCAGGTGTCACAGAATTATTAATTTCACTCCAAGTTTTCTGCATTGTAAAACACTGAAGACTACTGTTTTCCCTGTTAAGTAAAAATAAGGGACTGACAGCAGAAGTCTCTTTGTGCTCTGTGACTGCTAACTATGCTTTACACCAGAAGTACTGAGTATATTCCATTAGTGCAGCACCTATTCATCTGCTTAGAGCGTGTGCATCACAATATGGTCTTCAATTTATAACATACTATTTCCCACACACACACCCCTCTCCACTTGGGTCAGCGTACACAGAAGACTATGTGGTGGGAACTGCACTGGTGTCTCAAAGTGACAAAAGATGAAAAGCTACTGTGCGTGGGACACCATCCGATTAACTGACAGCGTTGAAAGGTGAGTCACGAATGAAGCAGAGAAATGGAAACAGAGGGTGGAAATACCCCTGTGCAGTGTTACACAAGTCATTTAAATCCGACTTTTTACAGCCTGTCCATTAAGGACAGCCTTCATTCCCAAACTTGCAACCTTAGGTCTGTTCTGCAGAAGTGTTTAGTGGCCACGGGCATATGCAGCTGGCTGGCGCTTGAGTAGCAGTCACAGAGTAGCACCTGTGCCTCCTCACACCCGTACCAACCCTAACAGCATCCATGTTTTTGTTTCTCTCTCCCTCTGTTGTCTCTTCCTACTTTTCCCTGACCTTCATTTCCATACGTATCCAGTTTTAAGCAAGTGTTAGAGAGCCTGCTCTTAAAGCACAGTTGTAGCACAAGCTCCTAATGCTTTCTTTTTTTCCCCCCCTCCTCTAAGAAGATGAGACTGAACTGCCACAGCACAGCATTACCAGCATGACCATGCTCCTGAAGAAAACCCTTTCAAGGACAGGTCCTGGAAGCGAACATCATTACAAACCTGGTCTATCAGCAAACTTGTCTGAGAAGACCATCATAGCCCTAATCTAGGCCTGTATAGCCTACAGTCACCTACCAATACACTTACAGCAGTAGCTTGTCTGCATTTAAACCAGCCTAGTGGAGTTAGTGACACTCAACCTCTTACCCATCAGCTCTGTCTTCAGCATCACACATCAGCAGGACAGTATAAACTCCTTAATGCAAGAAAGGCTTTAAGTCAGCATGGTAACTGAAGCTACTCGGACCTCAAAGGGCCTCTGTGCCCAAAGTTCATAGCCTTTTTCTTCCGTCCGCGTCAACTCTTCTTAGAAAAGACAGTACCTCTCTCCGCAAATTCAGCTTGAGGACCTCAAGGGAACCTGAACACATACTTTTGACATATTTTCCCTAGTTTCACTGCCCTGAAGACTTGAGTCATTCAAAGACTCACGTAACACCGGCCTTAGCAGCGGCCTCCTTTCCTTCTGTGTCTATTCTTGCAACAGCCACCTATGGAATTAAATGTACTTCTACTTCTCATATTTGTTCAAAGAAAGCTCAGCCTCAATTTTTTTTTCTTTTTGACCATTGGCAGGAGGAATATCACCTTTCCCATATTTCCACTGCTTTAGGCACATGAGAGACAGTTTTCTCTCACACTTTCCCTTATATTGATAACACATGAAATCTATTCATAAAGAGTCAAAACAAATGGGGAAAAAAAAAAAGCCAACAATGTTATCTCCTGGCTCCATACCAAAGCCAAACAAACAAACCTTTCAACACCATGTCTCTTCTCACAATGCCTTCTGATAGCCATCGGCCAATGAATAATGAGAAAAACAGTTACACTATAAATAGCATCTCCAAACGGTGGGGAAGTCGACAGAAGTTGTCAAGCCTCCAGGGCCAGATACTTGCAAGAAAAACATGCCTAATTTTTTTGCAGTTACTATTCAATAAATGGTTCCACTTTTTGGCCTCTGGAAGGACTGCCAATTTTGCCTCTGCTCTGAACATCTAATCAGAGTTTATTTTTTCACTACATCTGTCTTTGAGAAGTGGACGCTGCAAACAAATACTTTAGTTTTTCTATCATGAAATATTTAGCTTGTACTCCTCATACTGCACCTAAACTGTCACTTATAAGGGGAAAAAGAGTTACCAGCATTTTTTAATGTAAAAAGAATATGTTCACACATCACATCAGATATCCCTCAGCTACAAGCTCTTTGCTTCCTTTTTCCTCCCAGTACAGCCAGCTTCACTTTTGTGGGAATTNCCCCCCCCCCCCTCCATACAGCCAGCTTCACTTTTGGGGGAATGACATCAGTCGAGGAACTATTCTAAAATAAATTAGCTTCCTACTTGGTCTGAGGAGGTTGTCTGACAAATAAGGTCATGAATAGGTGAGATGCAGCCACTTTTCTTCTGCCTCTTCTCCCCCACGCCCTCACTTCTTCCCAGCCCCACTCCAGTGATGGTCTGTCTTGCTGTAAACTGCATAGCTGAATAGACAAGGAAAGGAAAACAAATGGTCAGGAGAAATGTAACACTTTTCCCAATTTTCAGCACAAAGAGGTTAAACAGCTGTGGGAAAAGAGGCAATTGGGAAATTATATCTGTACCAACTGATCTCTCTTTCCATCTTCAAGTTAAAAGTAAGGAGCTCTCTAAAGGACGCTGCTTGCAGGCAACTACGCAAACTCTGAAGCACTGATCAGCACTCTTAGGATTTTCGGAAAACTTGCTCATACAAAACCAGTTGCGCAGCCGGGAGCTTTATAATTGTCCATATTCCACCCAGTTCCCAAAGAAAAAACTCTGCTCCTTCAGGACTCAGCGCGGAGAGCATACAGACTTTGGCACTGGTAGCTCATTTGTCATTCTCAATATTTTTTTCAGTAAACCACATCTTGCAAACAGAATCAAACAGAACAGAATAATAATTCTTGCTTTATGTCTTGGCTAATCCCATCCATTTCATAAGCACTGATAGCTCCTGTAAAATGCAGCATTTATTGCCCGAGGAGCAGGATCAGCAGGTAAGTGCTGTGACCTCTGCCGGTATCTCTGACCCTGTGCCAGGAAGATGCCGTAGTGGAACACATCTTCAGCCGTATTGTGTGCAAACCACCACAACTCGGTAGCAAATCAAACAGCACAGCAATGCCAGCAGCTGCCAGTTAGGGCTTCGTTAGTAGCTCTCAGTAGCTTCCAGGATGAAGCATAAAGTTACCGACACAATTATCACTGGCCAGGCCAGCAGTTGTTCTAGTGTTTCTCTCTTACTTCACACGCCTGCTTGAAAGACTGTTTCCTCAGTCCCCCGCTGCAATACCTTATTTCAGACTTATGCAAAACTTGATTTTACTGGAAAATGACACATGCGGCTTAATGAAATAACTCACACAAACACAAGGGCAAGAGGCTCCACCAGACCCTAGTCAATCAAAGCTGACATGCTCTAGGTCCATTCAAAGCACAATTTCCCTTTATTCTCTTCTCGTTAAAGTTATTTTCACAGATGTTAATGATTTTAAAATAGCTTACTTCCAAATATTAAGAAGGCCAAAGGCTAAATCTCTGAATAAACAAATGCTTTGCAAAACCAGTCATACATGCTCCATCCACATCGACAGCTTGCTGGGTAACTATGTATGTACCTGCGCAGGAAGGAAGGAAAGTGGAGAAGACAACTCCTCTGATAGTGACCTCCCAATACCAGCATGAAGAATGTCAGTATGTTCACGTGGGATGAATACTGAGCAGCTGATGTGCTGCTCATGCATTCCCTACTTCATCCCAAGGTGGGCTGCTCTTCCACCTACTCCCTGGGTGTACTGCTTGCTGACAGATTCATTATCATGAGTCTTCCATCCACTATAAGCTTACAACAACACAGAAAAACATACTTGAAACAGATGAAAAAATGAAAACTGAAAAACTGAAAAAAGAAGGGGCTATTTCTAAGCGGGGGGGTGGGGGTGGGGGAATTTGTTTGCTTGCTTTGTTTTTTTTGAAGAGGCAAAGTGACCAGTGAAGCAGAAGCAGGGGATGGGGGGGAACACACTGAGAAAAGTTGCTGAAGAAAAACAGAGCTGTCAGTCAGGTCAAATATTTCAGAAGACCGGATTCCATTTAATTCTTACAGGAGGAGAAAGACAAATAGTGAAACATCTTCTGAAGGACGATGACTAAAGTTGCCACCAGGATTGAACAAAAAAGTAACTTTTAAATACAAGAAAACACCCTATGTACTTGCATTAGGTGGGAGTGTATATATTGCACATAGGCTACGTTACTATTTAAACTATAGCTTCACTTCAGGATTTCCTGGTTTCTAGCGGCAAATACTGCCGTACCAACAGAGACAAGCACTGTTTAGAGACGGCACCACGAAAATTTTGATAAGCTACAAATACTTCAAGCATACATTTAGAACAAATTTCTAAACATCTCACAGGTCATCGCAACATAATGATTAAATCATCAGTACCAAACAATATTTCAATCTGCAGAAGACAGCAGTTTTGACAATTCTAATGCTACAGTCATGCTTACTGAGTTTATTCTGGTTATGTTAATTAAGCATTGGGAACTAACCAACTCCCAGAAAAGTAAAGCACATTAATTCAAGGTCTAAAGAAGCGTGTACTGTTTTAAAAGCTACTGTGTTGCACGTAAACAACATAGACCATGATGTAGATATCATTAACCCCCAATTCTGTAAATATAATTCTTAGCATGCCCAAGAGCCACTCCAGGAATCCTACTTAGCAGTGCGTTTGGATTACTTGATCCCCAAAACTGCATTTTTTTATTCTAATTCAGTAGAAGATACAAACTCTTGTGCAAACAAATCTACAAGGCAAACATCTATTGAGTGTAGACCAATGTTATTCCCAAACTGGACATATCCATAGCATCAGTAGGATTTATCCAAGACCACAGATCTGCATGGATATCAGCAATAGCAGATCCTTTATTATTGGCAGTCATGATTAAAAACAAAATAATTCAGCTGCAATTATTTTGGTCTGATAGTCTTTTTTTGACCCAGCCGGTGTTTAACAGAACATCCTGCAACTTGAAAATATTTTTTTTTTTTTTAATAACTGAGAAACGAGGAGGATCCGTGATGTAGTTCTTGCCATGCAGCCAACACTCAAAGTGTTGGGTCAATGCCTCCCAAATCTACCAGGTGGAGATGGAGATGCCTATTAAGTAGCTACCTTTTCAGTGGCCTGTGTTAATTCAGAAGTAATCAATTCGTTCATATGAAGACAATCGCATTACAGCAAACGTCATTTCACATGACTACATATATTACAGATAGATGGATAGACATTAAGCTTTTTCTTCTGTAGGGAAAAAGTCTGAATCTTAGTCATTTCCTACAACAGCTACTTTACAGCTACCAGGACATACTCAACCTCGCATCTCAGCATACCTTGGCTCCAGTAATTTCTACCTTCTTCACCGCAGGCTAACTGGTCACAGTTTGCAGTCTCTCATTATACAAGTACCACCACACAATAAACTACCTGGAAGCCCTACAGTACAGTTACATGTGGTGGCCTGAGTAACTTTAACACTTGGCTGTTAATAAAAGATGTAGATCTACCACCTCAGCCCGCTCTTTATGCCTGGTTGAAGGGTAAAGATCAAATTGTTTTACTTTCAGAGCAGCTTCCTTCCCACTGACCCCTCTTCTGTGAGGAGCCATACCCCCCCACCCCACTCCCATCACTGCTCCCACTCCACATCAGCTTCCCACCGTTGAATTCCTTGACCTGTGTAATGGCACTCTGCAGGGTTCAGACAGGTGCCTTTGCAAGGTAAGGAGGAGGACTGTGAAAAGCCACCCCACTGAAGTCCAGCCAGATACAAGTATACGTAAACAAGTACTGCGTGCATATTTGACGTACTCATTTATGCCACTAATTATAAGGCTATATTCCCAACATCACATATATTACTCACCATGAAATGCGTACAGCTGTATATGTAGCAACTTTAAAGCACTGAGAGCTATGTTAAATGCCCGACATAACCCTGCAATAAATGTTGCAACTCGTCTACAATATACCATCTTACGAAAAATCAAGTGTTACTGCTACCCCTGCGTTAATGTTAGCCTGTTAAACCTTAGTCGACATTAAGATTTCCAGCTGAAGAAAACCAAAAACCGGCCCATTTTACCTTACACTGGCAACAAGGAATACGCCCATTTAAACTGTGTTCTGTATGAAGCCATATGACTTCCCAAAAACTTTCTCCAAGGAACCACATGAGATCTTAATTAGTTCAAATCGTTAGTAAAAAGAGATTAGCTTTTCAGATAAACAGCTTTAGAAACATGTGTATTTTCTGTGCTTCGTAAACTGTATTTTATTTGAACTTAATTTCAAGGAGTTTAAACTACAGCAGGAAATTAGCCCTCAGGAGCGCAGCCAGATTCATCCTCAGCATTTAGAGGACAAATTAAAACCAAAACAAAACCAAAAAAAGTCCTCCTTGCCAAAGAACATAATTCTGCTGTCTCATTACTGTTTTGCTAAAATAATTTAATTAGCAGTCTTCAGATACAGGAAGGCATTTGTGCTTCATCAGGAAAAGAAGGGCCGGGGGGGGTGAATGGTACACGCTGTTCTAACATACCAGGAACACGGTATTGAATTCTTTCAGCTATCGGGCCAAAGCTGGATTGGCATACCAGAACTAAGCACTTTTTTGATCCAAAGGAGAAGGAAAAAGAAAAAGAAAAAAAGAAAAAAAGAAAAAAAACAAGCAAGCACCAGGCAGTCTAATATTTGCATACTCTTAACTGCAAATAAGAAGAAACAGTTCAGCTGAGGAGCAGTGCTGAGGTATAATGGGTGAATTGGATATTGTGCTTCTCCTTCCCATGCACAAATTAAAGTCCTAAAACCACCCCGGTCCCCATCTTTCATTATGTTCTGCTCTTGTGGGCACTGACATTTGTCGTTAGGGAATCCCACAACGGAGGCTTTCATACGCAGCTATTGAGGCCTAGGCCACTCGGTGCAACAGCACATCTGATTCCTGCAATAAAGTGGTAGTCTAGGCTAATGTCAACATATGTTTCCTCTTTAGAAGCTTTTAGACGGGAAGCCTGCTTACAGTGGGAGTGCAGTCAATCTCCAGAACAGCCAAGGCCACTACCCTTTCCTAAAACTAGTTGTTTACTGCCTACAGCACTTCATTGCTCATCAGTACCACGCACAAGTACCCTACGCGGGCAAAAGCCTATGCTTTTGTAAATCCTTGTCATGAGAACACTTCTACTGCCTAATCTATCTGCATCCCCGGTTTAAATTTCTCATTAGCATAGGAGTAACCAGCTACTGAACAAGAAACTGAGGTACAGTTTATCTTGAAAACCCCCAGAACCTGGGAATGAACTGCTTCTCGACCCCTTTTTGCTTCAGATACCAGCTGTATTCATCTGTGCACAGGCGTTCCTACAGCTCTCCAGTCCACTTTAGCCATATAAAAATAATTTTGCAGAGCCAAACTCTGTTTTAACTTTACCAGCATAATCCACAGGTGGATAGGACAAGCCAAGTCTAAATGAGCTGGCAGAGTTTGAATCGCTAGTTGAGATTAGCTAAAAATATTGCCATGATGCATAAACCCAAATAGAAACCTGCTCCGTCTCCCAGGGCAGTATCAATTCTGCAGTCCCAACAGGTGTGAAAAATAATTCATCTTTGTCACTAAAGTATACGAATATGCAGGAGGGGGAGGAGAGCTGTCGACAGAGAAGGGGCCATTTGTACATAAATGGTTCCACGCTGCAAATCAAATGTAAAGGTGCCACGGTACAGAGCCATCAGAAGCCAGTTTCTTCACCCAGAGATTTCCATTCATCCTATAAAGTCAATATTGCAAAGTTTGTCCCTGTATTTTATATGTGAAGTGCTTCAGCCACCCGAGAAAGGTTTTGAAACTCGGCCCACACTGAAAGACAAGCCTTCCCTGAAAACGTGGTTTCAAAGTAGGAAACTAGCTAGATAGTGCCTGGGTACAAAGATCACATTTGTTTTGATTTAGTTCCTGAAGTCCTTTGAATACCAGTTCAGAGCACGTACTCTGTAAAACGCACATAACTCTATAAAACGTGAGAAACTGGCACGTTCTCTCAGGCACATGTTGATGAACCGCTATTTACAACTACTGTCATTTAAGTGCCTTTTTATTGTAAATAGTGGGATTTGCAAGAACAGACACTAGAAGATCCTCAAGCTGCTAAGAACTGCCAAACAAACAAGGGTAACATGAGTGATTTCCCCCCACTGCCTCCCATTTGAACTGCACAGGCTCAGCCTTGCGCAGAAAATTGCTTGTGTTTCATGCCAGCCTCCAACCTCTGTGTCTCTGTTTTCTGGGTGGGAGCCGGGAGGGGAATTCAAGCGTGGTTTCTTTTGTTTGCTGCATAAATAAACGCAGATAAAACCATCATTTCAAATGAACGCGTCCTTCCTAAGACAATTTTTGTTGGAGTCTTCAGAAAATAAAGAAGATTTATTTTCCCAGGTTCCCCCCCCTCCCAATAGCCCTCCGTGCCACAGGGCAAGTTGAGCCCCAGCATCTGTAATTAATGGCTTTGCATACTTATGTCTGAAGGCTTCAGGTCAGCCACAACGTAACAGATACCCACATGAAGGCAAAGAGGCAAATGCACTTACCCGAGAGATAGACAGAGGCATGTTGAAATCCTTGCCCCCTTGAAGTCTGAAACCCCAAGGAGCCGGGCCGACCAAAGACACACTGTAGTTGCTCATGTTTTTTAGTATTCAAGGATCAAATCCAAAGAACTGATGCCTGCGGAAAGGATTAGAGTTTAAATTTAAAGATGATAAAAAAAAAGGCACTGTCTACCATTTTGAAAGCCGCCTTTCTTTGTCTGTGTTCCCCTCCATGGTATAAAAACAGACAGAAAAACCACACCAGGTCTGTCATTACTCGTGCTTTTATTCCTCACGTGTTGTCTTCCTCCATAGGAAAGGAAGAAACATAACTAGGGAACTGGTAACACGGACTTGGGACTTTGAGAACTTCTGGTGCAGAGATGTTCACTGACGACTTCTTACCAACAAAATACTGTGTGGGGGGGATAAAAAAAACAAAAACAAAAACCAAAAAAACCAAACCATCCAACATTAAAGCTCATCTTAAAAAAAAAGTCAATGTTGAGACAAGCATGAATTGATAGTATCCCTTAAATTCAAGTATGGAAGAAATTACCACTACTGGCACAATCATTTCCAACAAAATGAATATCATATGCTGCCATGTCATCAGCTGAAAGCTTGTTTCTAAACACATTATGTCTTGACAGTTTCAAAACGATGTCAAAACATCACAACTTTGAAATTAATCAGAAGAAAATAAAATCCCTGTGACTTTTTTATATTTATAGCATAGCTTCATATTGGTAGAACAATGCTACAGACAAAACAGATATTAAAACCAACCCTCAAATGAAAGCTGTGAACTAAAGCGAAATGTCCCCGGCCGCAACTTGATGCTGAGGCAGCAAAACCCAAGCAAAACCCACGCATCTCCCTGCCCTCCCCACAAACGTGGGCCACAAATTACCTTTAAAAGGCAACCGAGGCACTTAATTGCCGTTCGGCGTCAAAGAGAAGGGCTTCAGTTTCACCTCGGATAAGTAACGTTACAATGACATCTTAGGTAGTGGATCCCGTCTATTTTTGTACGGTTGAAGCCAGGCAGGAGCACACCAGGGCGGGCTGGTGTAAGACTACACCGGGGCACAGCCAGATTCCATACTCGTATAGGGACATTTAAGGTGGACCTTCAGTCAAGCAGAAGCAAGCGAGCTGCAAACCCTACTGAGCTCTGCAAAGTGCAGTTTTACTTGTTCACACACTGCGGGGGGAGGTGTTATTTTTTTGGGAGGCAGTGGATTTTTGCAAATGCAGCCCAGCCTTGCAGACCTTCAGAGCGGGGCTGTCGCACAGCCCCCGCGAGCGCAGGGATGGGCATTTAATGTCACTCCCCGAGAAAACCATCGGTAAAACACATTCCCGAGTTCACCTCCCAGAGCCACAGAGACCCGCTGCTCAGACCTCTTTCTAAATCAAACGGCAATTTTTATTCACACCGACGGCTGCTCAGATAACCAGAATGGGGCTGCTGGCATCGGGCAGAACGAGATATATGTTAGGAAGCAGAATTTGGAGCTGGTAACAGAGGTGCCTGGGTACCTGGGCAGCTCCCGACGTGCCCCTGCCTGTTGGCATCCAGCACAGGGGCAGCTCTGACCCCAGGCCCCGAGTCAACCCACCCTTCAAAGTCTCAACAAGCACCAATGTGCGGAGGGGGAAACGCACACCGCTGAGCTTTCATGTGGCTGAAGAGAAAAAAAAAGAAACAAAAAGCCTCCACCAAGTTTGAGCTTGGTCTTTTAGGGGACTCGCTCCTCACTAAAGCGAGAACTACAACTCGTTTAATTGCTCTGTGCACTGAATTCCTTATAAAAAGAGGACTTTAATTAGGCACAGATTTCTTTCCGTATAAAAATACAGATTCTTGTCATTCCCTCTAAATGAAATCCACTGCAGTGACAGGTCACGATAAATTAGAGACTGCAGAAAAGCCAACCGCATCTAGTGACCGGCAGGCATGCGGTCCATCGGCACAGGCAGGCGGCTTTCCCTGTCAGTTAGACCTGAAGCACTTGTGTAGCACTTTTTTTTTTTTTTTTTTAAACTGAGTAACAGCTAGTTACAGTAACAGATCTAGGACAAGATTAAGGTGTATTAGAAAAGGACACTGTTCTTTCTCATTTGTAGCAACTACAAATAGGAGGGAAGAGGCTGCGTGCTGAAATGCTATCCATCACTCGGAAGCATGGCTCGTCCTTCCTTCCTCACCCCCTCGATTCTGCCGTGTCCGCGCCTCTAGGCTTACAGGTACGCCGGGAAGCAACAGCAGACAAAGGAGTTCTCTTCAAAGTTTAATTTAACAGATTTCTTCAAATATGCTAGAGCAACACCGAAGACAAAACATCGCAACCCGCTAACCCCGCTTCACGGGGGAACACTGTGCAAACCAACCAGCTAAGGGTGAAATTGCGCAATTGGCGTATAGATGATCCAACGCTTGGTGGATCTGCTGCTGGAAGGGGGAATTTCAAAACCCAGGCAGAAACGCTCGCCTTCCCCACTGCCACCACCAGCCCGGCCCGGCCCGGCCCTCCTGCCCCCCCCCCCCGAGGGGGGCGTGGGCCGGGGGGGG
>VZTL01031588.1:0-30243 GCA_013400535.1 Scopus umbretta
GAAAATGTGGGCCTGCTGCTGAACAGTACAGGGGCCTTGGTGACACAGGATGTGGAAAGGAATGCGGTCCTGAAAGCCTTCTTTGCTTCAGATTTTACTAATAAGATTGGCCTTCAGGAATCCCAGGTCCCAGAGAGCAAAGGGAAAGTCTGAAGGAAGGAAGACACGCCCTTGGTGGAAGATGATCACGTCAGGGAATACTTAAGCAAACTGGACATAAGTCCATGAACCTTGATGGGATCATGAGTGCTGTGAGAGCTGGCTGATGTCATTGTAAGACTACTCTTGATTATCTTTCAATGATCATGGTGACTGGGAGAATTGCCTGAGGACTGGAGAAAAGCAGTGTCACTCCTATCTTCAAGAAGCACCAGAAAAAGGACCCAGGGAAATACAGGCCAGTTTGCCTTACCTCTATCCCTGGGAAGGTGATGGAACAATTAATCTTGGAAGCCATTTCCAGGCAAATGAAAGACATGAAGGTGATTGGGAGTAGTCAGTGTGGATGCACAAAATAGATGTCATGCCTGACCAGCCTGACAACCTTCTATGATGAAACGACTGCCTTGGTAGATTAAGAGAGAGCAATGGATGTTGCCTACCTGGACTTCAGGAAGGCTTTTGACACTGTGTCCCATAGGATCCTCACAGAGAAGCTGATGAAGTATGGGCTGGATGAGAAGACTGAGGTGGATTGAAAACTGACTGAACGGCTGAGTCCAAAGAATTGTGATCAGTGATATAAAGTCTAGTTGGAGGCCAGTAACTAGTGGTGTACCATAGGAGTCAATACTGGGTCAATCCTGTTCAACACCTTCATTCATGATCTTGATGTTGAGGCAGAGGGTACTCTTTGCAAGTTTGTTGCTGACACAAAACTGGGAGGAGTGGCTGATACACCAGAAGGTTGTGCTGCCATCCAGAGAGACATCAACAGGCTGGAAAAATGGGCTGACAGGAACCTCATGAAGTTCAAGAAGTGTAAAGTCCTGTGCACGGGGAGGAACAATCTCATGCACCAGTACATGTGGGGGATCACCCAATTGGAAAGAAGCTTTGCAGAAAAGGACCTAGGGCGTCCTGGTGGACATCAAGTTGAACATGAACCTGCAATATGCCACTGCAACAAAGAAGGCTAATGGTATCGTGGGATGCATTGGAAGGAGTGTCACCAGCAAGTCAAGGGAGGTGATCC
Organism: Scopus umbretta; assembly: GCA_013400535.1. Lineage (NCBI taxonomy): Eukaryota > Metazoa > Chordata > Aves > Pelecaniformes > Scopidae > Scopus > Scopus umbretta. The sequence continues at coordinate 1,196 of VZTL01031588.1, forward strand.
TTCCCCTTTACTTAATAATGGTGAGGCCACACCTGTAGTACTGTGTCCATTTTTGGACTCCCCAGCATAAGACAGATATGCACAGACTAGAGAAAGTCCAGTGGAGGGCCACTAAAATGATTAAGGTATCAAAGCATCTCTCCTATGAGGAGAGGTTGAGAGAGCTGGAACTGTTCAGCCTGGAGAAGGCTCAGGGTGGATCTCATCAATGTGTATAAATTCCTCATGGGAGAAGTAAAGAAGAAGGAGCCAGGCTTTTTCAGTGGCGTACAGTGACAGGACCAGAGGCAATGGGCACAAACTGAAACACAGGAGGATCTGTCTGAGCATAAGGGAAAAACTTTTTCACTGTGAGGGTGACTGAACACCTGTACAGGTTGTCCAGAGAGGCTGTGAAGTCTCCATCCTTGGAGATACATTCAAAAACTGTCTGGACATAGTCCTGGTCGACTGGCTGTAGGTGATCCTGATTGAGCAGAGAAATTGGACAAGATGACCTCCAGACATCCCTTCTAGCCTCAACAGTTCTGTGATTCAGTAATTGGCTCTTCCTTAGTTCCTGCAACACAAAGTGGATTATACCTTGCATGTAGAATACTTGGGCAAGTGTAATAAAATGAATGTAATTTGAACTTTTGGCACAATTTCTCATGCTGTAAAAATAGTTGTTGAACTAAAGCATGAAGATACGACTAGCAGTGTTTTATGATCTCCTCAGATTTTGAGATCTTGCCAGGCTAGCCTTCCCCCGCAGCTCCCACTGCAAACTTATCTCAAAGAAATGTTGAGTATCCATCATGAGCATGGCAAGTTTCCAGGTATTGTGACATGAGTCATGTAAACTTATGCAGTCACTGTCAAAGCATTTAAAATAGATGCTTATTTTCAACAGTGAACCCTTAGAGAAGACAACATTTTTATGTAAACAAATGACAAAGCATTAAATAGTGGCTGCAGTTTTGGAAGAGGATGGGAGCCTGATGTGTGCAGAGGTGGCTTCTGAGTATCTCTGCTGGGTCCTCCATGACCTAGTGGTGTTCCAGGGCCAGCACAATTTCCCACACCAGGTCATCCAGCACCTCATAGCTTTGATCCCACATTCAGCTGAACTATGTGTTATGTTTCAGAGGCCAACTTCTACCATGATCTGAAAAGCTGCAGTTCTGACCTGCTTTCAGGCAGACCTAAATTTGGACTAGAACAGTCATTTAGTTCATGTGTACAATTGAAAATTAAGGGAATTAATCTTATAGAAAGGATTTTTAGGAAAGAGCTGTAGTAGGACTGACGAAGGGACAAAAGAAATGGGAGGTCATAAAACAGCTGATTTCTGACTGTGCTTATCTAATTCCTGCTCTTAACCTTTTTCCACACCTTGCAAAATAAATAATTGTAGTCAGCTTGGGAAGTAAGATTTTTGCAAGACCTTTTTTTTAGACTCAAAAAGTGAGGCAATAGTGAATTCAGCTCTTTCTGTCCTGTTTTGTTCTCCTTCCTCATTATAAGGGACTAAAAGCGATGGAGGACCAACCTTCTCCCTCACTGAAATGCTCTGCATTTAAATTAATCATTAGCTGCCACCCAGTCAAAGATTTGGGGCGTGTACCCCAGCACTACCTGGAACACCAGTGACTGACTCAAGGGGGAACATTCTCATCCATTAAAAGAGGTGTTTGTTAGAGGAGCATCCTCTCAATAGTAATGATTTGGGGAAGATCACCGATAGCTATCTTTCAGTGGTTTGTAACTCTGTGGCAGATTATTGTTCATATGCAACATACTATTTTGACATTATCTGTGAATTATTCTTTCTGAAGAAGTAGACTTTCAGTCAGGCCTTGGTTTATTGACAGGATTTATCACAACAATAACCAGAAAGCTTCAAGGAGGGATGAATTATATGTCTTTGTCTAAATGGACCACCTTGGTTTTGCTACATTCAATGTAGTGTCAACAAACAAAAGCATCTGACCCTTCAGAAGATAAACCAGCAGGTGACATCACTGCCAGGAGGACGTTCCATGCCCCATAGCTCTTTGTAGCTGTACTGCTCTTCAGGAAAAAGGCTGAAATACGTTGTGTCAGCTGGTGGAAAATGCTACTTTCAGATCTTTGATGAATAGACGAAAGTCTTGATTCCTTGTTTTTATTTTTTCCCCTGTGGTTATTCAACATGCAAAGTCTAAAATTAATTCTCATGATGCTGTTAAAGCAGAATGAAACCCTAGCACTGAAGGCTTTTATGGGCTGTGATGTCATGCCTAGAGATGTTTGTTTTTGTGGTTGAAAGTGGACTTCCAGGATTTTCACATTGGTTGTCATTTGCCCATGCCAGTAGTCTGTTCTTGCAGTGTTGGGTTCCAAAGAAATATTTCTGAAATGAAAAACAAACACTATCTTTTATATCTGTAGACATCTTCTCTTTTGGTCTTTTATTTATCATTTTAACCTTTCTGATGTGATACCATAATCCTCCTTGGCATTAATCCAGTATTGCTCTGAATCGGTCAATAGTCTGGATTGCTCAGTGTTGTAACTGCAACTGGAAAACCTGGCTGATTCTTATATTTTCCAATCCTGTTCTTATTTTTGCACTCCCGAAGAGCTCAGAAACTTTGTTTTGGATGTGTGCAGGTTTATGATGAACACTTTGATTACAAATTTGGATGGTTTAAAAAAATGTGATTTTGGGATGCTGCTTCAGATCATGTATTTTGGAAATTCATGAACTGAAACACTTTGCCCTACCCTCAAGCCCAGCAGCAGTCTCATGAGTAGGACACAATAAATAGACTGTTTTCATGGCACCACCTTGGGTTGAAGAAGGACTTAGATAATTTTTATTGAGGGAGGTTTTTCACATATGTGTGGATATCAATTTGCAGCTCAGCTGTTATTCCTCACTGTACCTTTTCCCTAATTTGGTTAGGTGACATGGATTTATGTCTCTGAGCCTGCTTGAAGAATGCCTTGGCCTTACTTGCACAAAGGCATTGTATTAAGTCAAGTCTGTGCCGTGACCTGTGTTGCTGAAGGACATCCACAGTAACACTGTTCAGGGCCAGTCCAGAGAGGGCAATGTGGAAAAATATCTGGGCTGTAAAACTGGTTGCAAAGCATGGTAAGGTTAGCCAGAGCCTGGCCAGGTCAAGCATAAGCAAAGCAATGCCAGGCTGGTGGGGGCGGTACATCATGAACTGAAAGAACTTACACATACACGCATGTACACTCACACACACACATGCTCACACACACACACATGCACTCGCGCACACAGAGAGGTTTGTTACACTGTAGGATCTGCCCAGCATCTAAAGCCTTTGACACTGTCTTAAAGCCTTTTCCTGGAGAAGCTAATGGCTCATGGCTTAGGCAGGTGTACTCTTAGGTGGGTAAAAAACTAGCTGGATGGCTGAGCCCAGAAAGTTGTGATGAATGGAGTTCAATCCAGTTGGCATCTCGTCACAAGTGGGGTTCCCTAGGGCTCAGTATTGGGGCCAGCCTTGTTTAACATCTTTATCAACGATCTGGATGAGGGGATTGAGTGCACCCTCAGTAAGTTTGAAGATGACACCAAGCTGGGCATGAGGGTTGATCTGCNTCTATTCTATTCTATTCTATTCTATTCTATTCTATTCTGTTCAGTTGGTGTCTTACCTAGGCTGATTAGCTGAAATACTCGTCCTTGCCCTGAGTAACTGCTGACACGGCCCTAGCCCCCATGCCCCACTCCTGCAGCAAGAGCCAGGCCTTCCTCTGTGGGGAGCAACAATGGGGCAAGGTGGTACTAGTGGCTGCACATCCAGTGCCTGGCTCCCAGGGCTACCTAGTGTCCACATGGCTAGACATGCAGGGAAGGGGGCTCATCTCCTCCAGTCCTGGTGCCCTGAGGTGCTATCTAGAGATTGTGTCTGGGCAAGCTGTTCTATTACTATTAAACCCCTAATTTGTCCTTGTGCTGCTGAGGTAGCTCTGGGTGTACATATGCCATCTCGGTGAGACTGCTATTGTTACATGGGATGTAGGCATAGCAGGGCCACTGCTGCTCTTCACAACAGTAATATTATACTAATGGAGGCTCCAGGATTGCTACTTTCCAAAAAGTACTAGTCCAGCTCCACCAGGCACAGAAGTTCTTGTGCTATCCTCTTTCAAACATGTGGAGATCCTTTCCTAACAGCTCGCAGGGAACATGTCCTCTTGCTCACAGGCTGTGCAAAGAGCCAGAAGTTTGCAGTCTGCCAACTTTTCCCATTCTTACAGGACCTCGGTTCAATTGTTATATTTAATGAAACACCCCATGATTATTTTACAATTTTGGCAATCTAATAACAATTTTTGTCAGTGAAAGCAACCAATGACTTCCACTACAGATTGACATAAATAATTTATTTTTAACATACAAACAAAAATATTGTGTTTGTGACTTCTGGGGTAAAGGCCCACATAATTCTCCTGTTAATTTTCCTGGGAATTCTGATTGCTGCAAAGTCTCATAAATGGATCAGTATTTCTACAAACTCACATCTTCATAATGGGGATCTTGTTTCACAGCTTTTTTGTTTGTTTTGTTGCACATTAGAGACACCGGATTATATTTACTGAACATTTGCTACTTAGTGGTTTGTTGTTTTGGGTGTGGTGACTCGCAGTTGCTGTTTATGCTTCTTTGGAAGTTTGCTATGAAGAAGGAAACTTTGTGCTAAAGCACTTTGGTTTTTATTTTGGACCATTAATTGGAAAAGATTTGCAGAGGCAATATGTATGTGCTACTACGTGGAGAAAAAGCAGCAAAAGACAGCATTTATGTTCTAGACCCATGAAGTATTCCTGGTCCAGAAACAATAGAAGTCAACCAGAAGTCTTTCCATTGACTGCACTGTATTTTGGATTAAGTTTTGTGTATGTAAGTGGCGTCCAAAGGTCTGAGCTGTTCACAAATGGTCCATGTCTGTTGTAGTTACCAGGAAATGCACGGAATGGGCCGGAGTTCAAAGCTTCAGCTTTTTCAATTCCAAGTCACACAGACAAAAAGAAAGATGCCATTATCCAAACTCCTGCAGTCTTCCAGAGTGCTGAGTCTCCTTGTGATCCAGCTCCTCAGCTGTTTAAAAAGTGACAAAAACTTTGCTGGCTAGAAGTATATTGGGTAGGAACGGGTAAATCTCAGCAAAGGGCAAGAGTTATTCTGAAAATGGTCATAAATATAGTTGGGCTAGAAATTAGGAATACAGAGACTTTCTGAACCAGGTCTCTGATATAAGTGAAGCCACAAATGCAGTGAGTTTTGAGATGAAAATTTATAATTGTATGGAGAGGAATCTTATGGGAGCATTGTGATCCTGGCAAAGTCAGTAGCTGTAGAGTGTCTTAGGAAGGTATTACATGGTACAGTGTCTGCCATTATGGGGACTAGGCTCAGTGAAGAAATATACTATGATAAATACACTGATGGCTGCAGAGTATGAGGTACTGACGAAGCTGCAAAAATGCACAGGATAGATTTCTATGCATGTTGCATTAGCTACTGAAATAATCTATTCAAGTACAACATAATGTCATACTGCACTGAAGAACTAGCATGAGTCTCAAATTAAGATATATGTCTCATCTTGATTTTATGTATAATATTTAAGAGATAATGAATACTTTGAACTTGAATTTCTCCTCTCCTCTCCCCCACCAAAAAAAAAAAAAAAGAAAAAAAGACCTGAAGAATTCTGTTTGCTGGAGTAAAATAGACTGTTGGTAAAATATTTGCAGGGAACATTTACATGCACAGATGGAAAAGGCCTACAGAAATCATTGCATAAAAAATAACCAAAAGAATTAAGAATTTTGTTGATCTCTTCTTAAGAAATGATGGTCTAGAGGACAGCTGTTTGCTATACTTGAAACTTGTTCTTGAGTAATCCTGAGGAGGATCCATCTGCAACTCCAGGTGACCATAATTGATAGCAGAGTTAAGTAGGATGTAAACTGCATTCAGCATTTGTAACCTCTTACTCATGTTAGCTAAGAAAATGGAAATAACTTCTGGCAATGCTTCAGATATTGCTGAGAGGTCTAGTGTGTACAATGAACAGGAGTGAGAAGATGGGAAGCCTATTGCTCCTTGTTTATAAGTGTCCAGAAAATGATTAACGATTACTTTCTTGAAAGGGAGTCCTATAATCTGACCTGGTTTATGAAACTTAGCTTCAGGAATACAGAAACAATTTCCAGTTTTACTGCAACTTTCCAAATATGACAGAAGAGTTTTAAGCTCAAGTTGTTAACAACGTGTCCGTTGCTGCTGAGAGGAGTGTTGTATCAACAGCTGGACACACCACAGAGAGCAACACTTGTTTGACAATTATTCATTGTTCAGAGAAGTCATGGAGAATTCTCTAGATGTAGCCAGCTATCATCACTGTTTGATTAAATTCTGAAAAATAAAATTGCAGATAAATTAAATTATGAGGTTTTGTATTTGTACTGTGTACTCTTCAAGTCTAGAGAGCACCCAGAATTTGAGAAAACCCAATAAAATAGGATCAGAATGAAACACTTTGACTTCAGACTTGCAAAAATGCCATGAGGAAAGTAGCCCTGAAGGAGAATATGCCTTACAGTCACTGAAATTCTATTCATCCCTTCTTCCATCAGTGGTGACAACAACAGAGAAATGATGTTTTACTTGCTGCTTAAAATAAAAGGTGACTCACACAGGCAGTGTGGGTAAGTAAAATTTTGCAAGACTGCCTTTCATATTTGACCAGTGTAATGATCATGTTGCAGACCTTTTATGGATGATTTGGAATATATGTGAGCATAGAATGAATGTGGGGGTGAGAAAGAGCTTTTTTCCCACATGTAAAGCTTAACCACATGAATCTCAAATGAGCCTTAAAGCCACAGTTCAAAACAAGCCCAGTTGCACTGGGCTGAGCTCTACGAGTTCTTTTTAGTGCGCAGAAAGAGCAGGAAACAGGAGCTTGTGCCCTTTTCAGAGTCAGTTTAGGACACCATAAGTTCTGGGAGAATGGAAGCAGAGCAACTGCTGTCTTCCCCTAATCAGAAAAGCTGTCACTCATGATCATGTTGTGTCTGTATACTCCAGCCTGGTAAGCACAATTGCACAATCCAGGTAGATGGAGTCTGTACAAATTAATGTCCAGAAAAATGGGAGTACTTTGAGTCTTCTTGCATGAGGGGCATAGTTTTCAGTGGTGTGGAGTCAAATCCAATCTTGTGTTCTCAGCCTTAGACCTTGACTGCCAGATAAGGCAGTCCCCTGGGGCCAGGATTTTCTTCCCATGTGTCATACAAATAGTTAGAAGAGCTTCATTGGACAATGACTAACTGGATCAGTGTGTGCAACCTTAGAGATTTTCCTGGGAGACAAGATGGGCCAAAGCAACTATGCAGAGGTCAGCTAGGTGGCATTTCTCATTCTGAAGACAAACATGGTCTTCCCTCAGATGCATGCTTCAGTCCCTTGGCAGGGTCTTTTTACCTTCTCACTCAGAAGAGCTTCTTTATTGCTAGAGGGTGACTCCCTCTCTACAAAATCTTCAGATTAAAATTTCCTATATTTTTGAGCACAGCTATCATGAAACTGTTTTGCTTCATAGGCCAGGATGTTGTTGGTGCTGTTGCTCCTCCCTATCTCTATCAATTATATAATCAACTAAAAAAGTAGAGTTTAATATGTCCTCATTATGTGCTTGTACCTTTCTGAATAATTACTGAGACCTTGTGATGTGGTGACCAGGCAGGAACCCCCTCTTCTCAGCATGCAGCAGATTGTGGTGGAGCAGCACTGTGAGCATGTGGGCTTTGCTTCCAGGTGTAACATGGCTTGAGCACTATACTGATTTCTGGGTCGTGCTGTGTCCTTTGGCACTGTCTAGGGCAGATATCAAACTTGTAGAGACAAAGCAGCGTTGTGACATGGGTGTTCAGGGTGCAGCCTTGTATTTGTATAGATTGTCCTTGTGACATTTTTTATGTTGGAATGAGTTGGGGCCTTTGCAGGGATCATCCAGTTAATCCCTCTTTCCAAGCAGGGCACCGCTAGAAGTCACTTGATGACATCTGGAGTGGATTGCCTGAAGGAAATATAGTCAATCTTTGGATGTCTGGCTTTTGTCAATACCACTGTACATATTTAATGATGATATGATGCAAGCAAAGTTCTGTTTTCCTGTTCAGCCTTGTGATCTCAAAGTCTGCAAGCAAGTTTCTTAAGGCTGCTTGAGAACAAAATGTTTAATCTGTCATGTAGGCAATTTAAGGATTTCCATTGCCCTTTTCTCCTGCCAGCAACTGGAAGCATAGTCAGGACCACACAGTCATAAAGAGACTTAGGATGGGTACACCTAAAACCAGCAATTCTAAGGTTAGCATGTCTGTTTTGGAACCTTTTTTTTTTTTTTTTGTATATGCCAGAACACTCATGCATGTAGAGTAGGTGCTTACTATTTGACAGTTTCCTGCACCCCCTTTTTTGCTACCTAAAAATGAAGGAATAGGGCTGCTCTTCTTGGCAAATCTGGGTCATGTCAAACACAACCTTATGGCTACATTTAGCTTTTAAGGGTCAAGACAAAGCATAGTGAAGGTTTATGGGTTTTTTCCTCACCATTTTTAATATAAGCCTCAAATCAGAGCTACTAAGTAAGGACCCTGAGGCTTATGCAACTTTATGTTTCCTTTAGTACAGTAGTGCTTTTTAAATATTGGCTAATTCTGCTGACAGCTGCAGATTTCAGTGGGGCTACTTTGAAGTTTGTTGCACTGGTTTACAGGACCTCATCAGAGGTTGCTCCCTAGCTTGCAACAAGGTTGCCTCTCTGCAGGAGGGTGAGCCAGGGCTCAGCCCTCAGCCTGGGCTCCACTGGCTTCTCTGTTTTCTCCACTGTGTTTTTTGGCAGTCTAGTCTGCTGCAGATGTCCTCCAACTCTCCAGCTAGGGTAAACATTTTTGAGGAACTGCTGCCCCAGGTGCAACTAAGCAATACACTGGTGTCCTTGGGCGTATAAAGCCCCAGCAGTCACTCCTCAATTCCTGCTACCTCTTGTCTCTAGACTGCCCATCAGTAATGGTCTGTCAGCTCTTGGGAATGTGTAGCTGGGAAGTCATGTAAGTTGGAAGAAGAGATCCACTGTCTAAGCCTTTCTCTTAACAGAAATTTAAACCATATAGAGCCATTATTCAGGATAGCTGATGGGACATAAAAAGGGTTAGATTTCCTCATTTGTGATTTCAGCTTGACTTCACATTAGCATACTACAATATTTGGGCACCTGACCTAAAAATGGCATGCCAAATATCTGGTTCCTAATTTGGAATGCTTCTGCAAGTGTTATTTTCCTTGTCCTCTCCAGTTGCACCGAGAAGCAGTTGTATCATCCATTTATTGCCAGGATGTCAGCTCTAAACAATATAGTACATGTTGTCACCATCCTCCTATCACATATTTATGAGAAGCATCTTCATGCATTTTCCCCAGTTGCTCTTCTCATGAGAGAGGAACCTTCTCATATATATTAATAAATTCAATAACTATACATATTGTAGCATATGCTTCTATAGTACCTGAGAGACTCAGCACTAGTTGGTGATATGTCGAGAAAGTTGCCTATCAGACTAAGTATTACCCATCTATGTAGATGTAATGATTGTCTTTTCTTCTACACAAACTGGCTCAATTTTTCGTTCTGTGATGCACAAGGGTCCTGGACCATGACTGACACACAGAAGCATCATTGCAAAACAAATCATAGAATCATAGNAAAATAATCAATAAAGATCAGTAGTGACAATTGTGCCTATTCTGTGAGCCCAAGACAGTTCTCCAGTTCCGGTGGATGAGGTATGTAACCCATCCTGGGCCTCATGCAGGACAGAAAAGATAAGTGATCATGTCTGTGGGAAAGGGAGATTAATCTAACATATGGATTTAACAAGATGGTTTTAAGCAGTCTGTGGCAGATAAAGCACAGGTTCTTTGAGAAAGGTGAAATAAAAGAGATGTGTAAATCCAGCAGGTGACATGTATTTCTGTTTAACAGAAACAGATATCAAACAGGGCCCTTGAGATGTTTTGGGAGTTTGTAGAACTGGATAGACATCTTTTAAATTAAAATTCCAGTCCTGTGTCTTAAAAAAGTTATCATGTTCTCTCTCTTATGCACACTATATTTTTATACAAAAATATATATGCATATATGTATACACTGAAATGACCTTTTATTTTATGACTAACAACAGACAAAAAACTCAAAAACTTTGAGTTGCTGAGCTAAGGAATTCTTGTAAAAATGCAGCTATTGTTCAAACACAAGATTATCACAGGATGTGGTTTCCAAAAGGCCATGAGGGGTAAGGTTTGACTGTCCTGAACTACGGTTCTCCTTTTGCCTTGTACTGTATATTCTACTTTTAAAGGGTAATCTTGTCTCCCTGAGCTTCTGAGCTAAAGTTCACCTCAAAAGCAACACAAAACTACATAAACTGCCATGATATCACTACCTGGCACTGCTGTTTTGCATTATTATGTAGGCTGAAACCTAGAAGAAACTTACAGTATTATTGCTGATATCACCTCCTACAGGCTAAAAGATGTTACCTGGTAACTAACATATGTTCATGTCCCATCATTTATTTAAATGTTTCTCCAGACTTCTCCATAGGCAGATCAATTTCATTTGCTTAAAAAGCAAAGCAGCTTAAAAAAGAAAACAAAAGGTCTACCAGTTAGAAATCAAAGCCAAGTAAACCCAGGTGGCACTATTGACAGTGAAGGTAATTAACTATTAAAATGCTATAACTAAGGATGTGTAATCTGTCACAGTTTAAATCCTTAAGTAAAAGCTGTGTGCCCTTTGAAAAGATATCACCTGGTTCTGAGAGTCACTCAATGAAGATCCATGATCAGAACAGATAGATAATCATGACAGAAGGGGTAAATGGGTCTCTCTGTCCTGGCTCAGTTTTTCCAGGTTTCTTGGTAAACTGTAAGGTAAATTGAAGCTATTACATTTGCTATGATTTTTTTTTTTTCCATCTAATGGCACATTATCTGAACTTGCAATCACCCATATGATCTGGGGATTGGGTACAGTTAATTAGTATATATATGTATCCCACACCATCTGCCCTGATGTGGAAGGCTAATGGATCTGAGAGCACCACATGAGTGGGGAAAAAAGTTCAAGCTCCTGTGTCAGAGAGATAACTCACCCTATCTTCTGCAAAGATGGTGGGGTTTTTTATGCACGTGTTTTCAGAGGGCTGCCCCATGGGCTCAGGGTCCCAGGGGTCCCTCTAGGGTTTGTACAGTTCCTTCACAAAGGCCTGAAGCCCTGGTATTATGTCCAAAGACCTGCGTTACATGTGGGGTGCTGCTTTCTTCAAATGGTCATCTCTATAAGCAAAGAAGGGAGACAGTTTCCTCCAGCAACCTATTTGCTGCATTTCAGGTTACTGCTTTCAGCCCCTTCTCTCCTGTACAGAAGGATTCTGGGGTTACTGGATGAAAATTAGCTTTCAGGAATACTTCTTTTAGCACCTTATTTCACTTCTGAGCAAACAGTCCAAGATGGCAGAGTTTTCCACTTTCATCAACTCTGCTAGCCTCTCCATCAATGCATTGCTGACAAGTTTAAGTGCTTGCGTTGTTAAGAGCAATTGTTCAGTCTGCGTCTGCATTGTTCAATCAATGTCTCCATTGTTAGAGGCAATATTATTCAGAGCAAGAAAATGTTGCATTAACCCCAGAGGAAGCCTGGAAAAGACTTTTGTAGAGAAAACTGCATTTTTACATGTGTCCAGTATTTCTGTCTTGTTCCAAGTTTGGTTTACCATGAAGAGTCATCGTGGTGACATAGGGAAGAGGAGGAGGCAAAATACATGCCTCTTGCTACAGAAGTTTCTCAGTTAACATCCTCATTTGGACCCTTGCGGGATATGTGCAAGCTCTGATCCTTGTCTGCAGGGAGTGGCTTGGCAGCCTTGCTCTCTGGCTACCGCACAGTCTCACCCAGTCAGATGTATGGCATCTGTGACCCACTGCCCATCTGCCAACAAACCTACACACAGAAGGAAGGCCCAGAGAAGATAGATTCCCTTGGGTTTCCCTAGGAATGTAGTTGTAGAAGATTAATATAGGAAGCTGTGGCTTAAATAGAAGTGGTGAGAAGAGTGAAGGCAATATTGTGGTTGTGGTTCAGGACCCAAGAGGTCTAGCACTAATTTAGCTCATCTGCTGTTCTCTGAGTAACTTTGAGCAAGTCACGTAGTATCTCCAGGCTTTGGCTCTCCATCTGTATGTTGAGTCAACACTTCTTTCTTAAGCTTTGTCAAGACCTGATGTCTGAAATAGTGGGGTTTGATGTAAGACAGAAGTGAACTCATGTAATTATAGAGCGGTCTGCAAGATATTTAACTGTGTGATTTAAAGGAAAATGCTATTTGAATGAGTTTTAATCAGGTACAAAATGCTATATTCAGCTTGTTATATAAGCACAATGACATTCACATGAAAAATGGGACAATTTAAAATATGATAAAAATAACAATATATAAGCAAGTCATAGAACATAACTTTTAGAGGATCAAAATAACAATGAATAGAATAACCATTGCATTTTAAAAACTACCACATAGCACCTCCAAAAAGTGATCAAATTTTATTTGCTGAGAGACAACAAATGAGGTTTGCACATGAACATTCTCTTCCACAAGTTGCTTGAAAATGTTAAACTTCTAACTACCCAACAGATGGAGCTGACTTTTGCAAATGAACACAGTCAGCTATTGGCTGGCTTCAACAGATCAGTAGATTTCATTATGAAGTTAATAGCATGTTCTGTTGCTGTAGGCAATATACAGATTATGGCAGGATCACTGGTCAAGGTATGAACAGCCATACTGACTTAAACCTGGTGTCTGCCTAGCTCAATATCCTTTTACAACAGAAGCAAGGGGAAGCGTAGAGGGCAACCATGTGAGATGTTTCCCCCAAGTACTCTTCTGTCCTCCAGCTATTTCAGCTCAGGGAATTTTCTGAGACAAATGTAATACTGAACCATAGTAATTTGAAGACTCTGTTCTGAAATAAGGCTGCCAACAGAGCAAGGTCCATACAGGGTGTATCCAGTAGTTCAGAGATTGTTGGAGGTGGGGACCTAGGTAAAGTACATCTGTTCAATAGTCTTCTCTCTGCTGTTCCAGACTGCCTGCTTGGCTTCCAAACTCTCTACCCATTATTGCTTTGTAAAGCTGGTTGTGATTTTTGCTCCCAACTCATACCTGCATTAACCATGACAGTCTTTTGAGCAAGTGTATATACGTTGCAGATAAATATAAGACTGCCAGTTATAAAAGCCTGACCAACAGCAACACCTCAAGGATAAACCATCAGAATACCATACCGACCAGCAAAGAAAGAACCACTTCCTACTCTGAGAACAATCTGTAGTCCCAAAATATCTATTCACAGATCTGCTGCCCTTGAATTTTTTTAATCCCCTTTTAAGCCCACTGATACTGTCTGACTCCACAAATTCCTGTGTCAACATGTTCCAGAAGTTCACTCTGTGTGTAAAAAATGTACTTCATTTTAGCTGTTTCATACCAATCTCCTACTAATTCAGTGAGTGCCCACGGTTGTGGATTATGTTGAAAACAGCTTATTTTTAACCATGACTATTATGACTTTTCAAACCTCATGAATATTCTATTCAACCACCTTCTCTCCAAATTTAAATGAAACAGAGTTTTTAGTTCCTTACTGTATAGCAGCTGCTTCATCCTCTTGATCATTTTAAGTCCCTTTCTCTGCACTTTATTTATCTGCCCTGCATCCTTCAGATGTGAATACCAGGGCTACACACAGTATACCAAATGCAGGTGCAACAAAGTTTTCAACAGTGGCAACATGATGCCCACCATGTTGTTCTCCATACCCTTTATGGTGACACAGATCACTCAAGTGACTGTCTTTAGGCTGCTGCTGCACACCAAGCTAATGATTTCAGGGACCTGAGATGACTCCAAGCTCCTGAATTGCACATTGCGTTACCAAACTCAGACCTGACAGCTGCATCTGTAGACGTGACATACAGCATTTCTACCTATATGTGTCATCTTGTGTTTTCCTACACTGAAACTCACGTGCCACTTTTTGCCCACTCAGCATTTGACCACCTGAAAGGCTTTAGTGTGATTCTCAGATTTGGAGAATTCAGATGTTCTTCTTGTCAAACACCGATGAAGATATCAATTAAAACCAGTCCCAACAGCAACTGCCAAAGGACTCCACTAGTGAAACTCTGCTTTATCTCCTCTAACCAATTTTAATTCCATCAAAGCACCTTTATCCAGTCCTGTGTGACTTAAATTCTGTAATTGATAGGGCTTGAGGACACAAATAAGCCTTAATTGCTCTGACCATCTTCACCTGGGGGCCACATCCACAGCTCTGCTTGTGGGCCCAGGAACTCCATTTCAGGCCTGGCCTTGTTCTTGACCATTTGTTCTGCTGCCCTGACTTACTGGCTGAGGTTTTTTTATTGCATTGCTAGTGTAGATTTATTTCTAGCCTTGTCTGTAGGTAATCTCCTGCTCTATCTCCTGTTCTGCCTGGCAGGACTTCTTAGGTTGACTCTGGACCTGACTCAGCACTGGACTTCACTCTACCTGGTGATCACTGGGCAGTTGATGGTACCTGTTACCTTCACCTCCTGGCCTTGCTCATGCGCTGTAAGTGCCCAAGGGTGAGGGTACTGTTTATGCTAGAATCATGCTTGGCTCCTGGCTTGCCCCTCATGGAGTAGCCCTGCTTCTGCTGCTTTCTAGCAGCAGTAACTTTAGTGTGGAGCCTTATAAAGACCTTTTGAAAATCCAGATGCATGATGTCTGTGGGCAGCAGCTTAGCAAGGCAGTATTTTCCCTTTGCAGAAGTCACACTGACTCTTTTGTGATGGACTTTATTTATGTGTTTTGTGGTCTTGTTCTTCATTATAGGCTCTACCAGCTCATCAGGGCTGAAAATCTGTCTCATTAGTCTATTTTGCCCAGGTTCCCCTGCAGAGTGTCCTCTGTGGATGGGAGTTACATCATCAGGCCTTTGGCATTATGGCTGTTTGCTCTGCAATTTCATATTAGAGTTAATTCAGAACACTTGGGTGAGCACCAACAACCCATGTGTATTTTTTTACTATCTGTTTGAACATCTTTTGCATACATTCTTTTTTAACTGGATGATTTTATTTTCTTTCTGAATTGCAGCATGGAGGTTACCTGAGTATCCTGGTGTCTTAGAATATCTTCCAGACTGCTTCTAGGCATTTTATGTTTTGGATTGGTTTTTTTTTTTCAGGTTTGGTGTGTTGGGGTTTTTTTGTTTGTTTTGGTGTTTTGCATTTTTTTTCCTAACTATCTGATTTTAGAGGGTCCTTTTTCTTCAAATTCCTTGTGATGGGTTGATTTACCTTACTGTCAGATATTACAGCTTTGAAACCAATTTTACTGTGAATATTATTGCAGAACAGCTTTCCCATTAACATTTTTTGAACTGGGCCCTGTGGATCCCTTAAGGCCACATCTTGTGGGTCCTGCAAATGGCTGGCTGAGGAAGCAGTCCTTTACTGGGCAGCTGAAATCACTCATTGTTATTAAATCTTCAAAATTCACAGC
The DNA here is from genome assembly GCA_013400535.1 of Scopus umbretta. Taxonomy (NCBI): domain Eukaryota; kingdom Metazoa; phylum Chordata; class Aves; order Pelecaniformes; family Scopidae; genus Scopus; species Scopus umbretta. Next base: position 16,883 of record VZTL01031588.1, read on the forward strand.
TTGTCTACTGTTGTTGAACGTTTTCTGACTATTATCATCATTCCAAAATGGGCTTAGTAGAACAGTTCTAGTTTACACTTTTGCTTTTAGAATATGGGATTTCTACCAATAGAAATTTCAGGACGCTTCTTTTTTCCTGTGATACCTGAGCTGCTGTACTTCATGTACAGCACTACTCCCTCACCCATGCATCCTGTCCTCTAAAGTTGATAATTTACAAACAGTGCATCACACTTAATGTAGTCCTTCCAGGAGGCTTCTGATGTGCTGCTCTACCAGGGTGACCGCTCAGTGCCTGCCCAGCGTTTCCCTTGTCCCAATTTTTAGGTATCTGGCACTGGAGTAGAAGCACTTCCAGGCTTTGCTTTTGCTCTGTTGCTCAATATTACAGTCTAACTTTTTTCTTTCTTGCCTATACTGTTTATTTTCTCCTCACCTTTTCACAATATCTCAGATATGCATAACTGAGCCTCTTATCATTGCTCTGAGCCCAGAGATATACTTCCTTTGTCCTAATATAGACATGCTGTTGGCAGTGTTTCAGTTATCTTTGGCTCTCTAAAATGATTCTAGATATTTAAGTTTGTGAGTCTGAGATGTCCTCAGTGGGCCAGAAGAGAAGATAGAGCTGGGGGAATCCATGACTTTCAAGACCTGCTGCTGGAGACCAGGTGGAGGACTCTAGAACACATCAAAAGGCATCAGATGCTTATGCGTGGAAAGCTGAAACAAGCTCCTGACACTGGAAGGCTGTTCAGTGCTAATCAAGGAAATAATATATGCCTGATCTTTCCTGCAACAGCTCACTGCGTATACAACTATATCTGAACACAAGGGTACAAAATAAACAAAGACTTTTTTTTTTTTTTTAATAGAGACAGTCTTAGCATGAAACTGTCTGGGGTATTCTTGGCTGATTGTAAAACAAGAAAGACTGGTGGGGTGATTGGTAGAGATCAAAAAGGTTGAATACAGGCTTTTGGGGGGGAAAGGTAATAAAAACAGAAAGGCAACTGAAGCATTTTTAAAATGTTTAGTTTTTGGGATAATATTTATCATTTCCCTAATGGCCATTTACACTGCCAAAATTACTACTATCCACTACAGTACTACTTCCCACAGATAAACAAAAAGTCTGGAAAGACAAAGCTATATTAATGGAGGGTTAGTGTAAACCCTGCTCTGAATTTTTGGCTTATGGACATGTAAGTTACTGTACTTTTTCTAGGAACTGAATTGTTAAGACATTGTTCTTAGACAGTTTTTTGTTATTTACTTAGAGCACAAGAGTAGTGAAATATCCTAGAAGGAAGATATGTTGTGGGTTTTTTTTCTTTTTATTGTGGTCAGCCTGTGATATTTCATAGCACTGAGCTTTTCTCTCCCTTTCCCAACCCCATAAATTGTCATTGACATTTCAGTCAAATAACTGAAATTAACACACCTTTAAGCTTATATACAGATTTGCTATATATTCTGAGTAGCCACTGATCTCAAGGGAGGATTTTCCATTATAATTATTTGGGCCCTAATAGAAACCCTTTACACAGATGATGTCTGCAGCTCATGCTTTTACACAGGTAGAATTGAAACTTTGGAAACGAAAGGAAGACTGTAGAGCATACACAGAAATAGTGCTAGAGGTTGAGCGTATGAGAGGTAGTTAATGTAGTTCATCACTCAGCATAATAACCTCCCAAAGACTCATTGAGGTAGGACCCATTCTACAGGCTGCCTGCTCCAGTAAGGGTTCAACGTAAAACAATATGCATGGAGCCTCAGTCATGCAAGATAGTTATCTAATCTAGAAATGCCTGTGACCAAATGAATGCCCCGATTTGAAATCTTCCTGGCTATTTAGTGCCCATATATGTGGGGTCAGTGTGACGGAAAATATTTAAAGCCTAGAATAAAAGCTTCCATGTTTGTAACAGTCTGGACTTGTTGGACCACCTACTAGCTCAAAGGCATTTTTGGAAAACATGTTTACAAATGCCTTTCTCTTCCCTCTGGGTATCAATGACATGCATTGACACAGACCTACTGACCTTGGAAAAGTATCCAAAATCCTTACTAAATAAGATTCCAGGGGCAGAAATTACATTATTGCTGTCTCTATAAGCTCAGTGTCCTGACACTGTCTATTTTGTACTGGTTTGATGTGAAAACTATAAGTGGAAAAAAATCTCACATGCTAACTTGCTAGCAATAAAGCCATCGAAAACCCAAGAAATAAGCAACAGCATATTTGAAGAGTGACATCATCTTCACTTGTCAAGGAGTGCAAATGTAGCAGTTGGCAAATTAATGGCATTGCAAGATTAATTCTTGAGGTCATCATCCTTTAATCCAGAGCAGAAGCTGAAGAATGTTGTCCTTTTAAAAGTCAGCTGTTACTAGCAATTACTAGATCTATTACCAAGGATAACATAAAGTAAGGAACAAAGTGGAATTCTTACTTCCTATCATTTATTCTAAGGTATTTAGGAACTCGGCCCACTATGGAAACACTTTAAAAGAGGCAGTCTGCACTGGGTGACTTTAGGATTTTTATAGGTAGGACAGAGTGCACTGACAGAAATCATCACATGTCCTTTGCAGATAATGCTCCTGTTTCTCCCTCTGAATGAGCTTGTTCTATTTTCTTCAACAGCAGAGCATAGTTGATCATTTTAGTTTAAGAACCACCAAAACTTCCATCTCTTTCCTGAAGAGCTGCTGCTGAGTTCAGTGCTTCTCAAATATATGCTTCCGGTGCTTATAGGATATTCAGGACAACCAGGGAGGCATCAGATGTGCTTTAGGTATCTCTAGACTTAGGACATGCCAAAGACAGGGCAGTGTGGACCATTCCTTTAATTACAGATACATTTTACATTAATCGTGTCCTAGGTTGCACAAAGCTTAGAATCAGAGAATCATTTAAGTTGGAAAAGACCTTTAAGGTTATCGAGTCTAACTGTAAGCCTAACACTGCCAAATCCACCACTAAACCATGTCCCTAACCACCACATTGACACATCTTTTAAATACCGCCAGGGATGGGAACTCAACTACTTCCCTGGGCAGACTCTTCCAATGCTTGACAACCTTTTTGGTGCAGAATTTTTTTTTAATCTAAACCTCCCCTGGTGCAACTTGAGGCCATTTCCTCCTGTGCCGTCGCTTGTTACTTGAGAGAACAGACGACATCCACCTCACTACAACCTTCTTTCAAGTAGCCTTAGGGAGAGATAAGGTCTCCTCTGAGCCTCCTTTTTCTCCAGGCTAAACAACCCCAGTTCGCTCAGACGATCCCCATAAGGCTTGTGCTCTAGACCCTTCACCAGCTCTGTTGCCCTTCTCTGGACACACTCCAGCACCTCAATGTCTTCCTTGTAGTGAGGGGCCCAAAACTGAACACAGTAGTAGAGGTGTGGCCTCACCAGTGCTGAGTACAGGGGCACGATCACTTCCCTACTCCTGCTGGCCACACTATTCCTGATACAAGCTAGGGTGCTGTTGGCCTTCTTGGCCACCTGGGCACACTGCTGGCTCATATTCAGCCGGCCGTCAACCAGCACCCCCACGTCCTTTTCTGCTGGGCAGCTTTCCAGCCACTCATCCCCGAGCCTGTAGTGTTGCATGGGGTTGTTGTGATCAAAGTGCAGGACCTGTCACTTGGCCTTGTTGAACCTCATACAGTTGGCCTCAGCCCATCAATCCAGCCTGTCCATATCCCTCTGTAGATTCTTCCTACCTTCGAGCAGATCAACACTTCCACCCAAATCTTGTGCCAGAAAAGCAAGGGACACCTCAAGGTCCTGTAGAGAAGCTGTTCTGCTGGTATGCTGTCATGCCCTTGGCTAGACAGTAGTTTTACAAAATCAGCTTTCAAAGTTAGACTTAGCTTTAATTTTTCAAAAAGGAGTAGTGCAACACAGATGTTCTGTTGTGCGAGATAAGTGCTGTTGCATGACGCTTTAGCTTTTGCAATACTTAGGCCCTTCCATTTGCAAGGTTCTGGTCTTCCTTTCCCTGGCAGCTCCGTCTCGCCTAAGTTCTTATGGCAAAGTAGTTTGAAAGCCTTTGGGGCACTATTTCCCCCTTGTTCTCATGCAGTTATTTTTGTGCTGCTGTTTTCAAGGCCTTGCACCCAGAAACCCTGACCCTGGTATGATGGTTCTCAAGGGAAGGACCTGCCAGTGGTGTGGGAATCTCCCTGTCGTCTTTACCTGTTCCTTCCTTACCTTCTTTACCCTCCTTACCCTATTCTTACCCCTTACTTCGGAGATTTTAATTTATATTAAACTAAAAATTAGTGTGTAACAAAGTAGACAGTGGTAATTTAAGTACCTTATGTTACCCAATAATTTATATGGATGGAAGCTTTGCAATTGATCACATGCAACACTTGTGCCGAGTCAAGCATATTCCAGGAGCATTGCGACAGGAACAACCAACAGGGAGTCTGAGCGGGTACTGGTGAGAAGTGGACAGTACTCCTGAAAAAGCACAGTGAAAATTCTTTGTCATGGTCACGAGAGCTGCACTGGACAGCACCCTCGGAGGACCCTTACGGGTTTCTGTTCCTGCTTTTTCCTGCTGACCCTTAGGGAGAGTTTTCCTTTTTCCTTTTCTCTCTCTCTCCTTTTTTGTTTTTATTCTCCCCAAAAGCATTTTTCACTGTTAAAACCTATGCCTGTTGACAGTTTGGGTCCTTGAGCTATGGGTCTTTCTTATAAAGCTCTGTGTATGTAAACCTGTTTCAGCATCCTTTGTGTAGCAGTGCATATCTTGGTACTTAACCATGTGAACTGCCCAAAAGAATTACTGTAGATTGGTGTTTTTTTTTTTTTAACAAACATTATGCATTTGCCCCAGCATGTTTAACTTAGAGAGACAAGTTTTTTACTAGATAAGAAGACTTAGTGATTGGTTTAAAACTGTGGGAAGAATTGATCAGTAGGTGAGAGAGGCCTTCCAAAGATTAAATCTCCCTAAAATGAAACATGAGCTTTTGTGGAAATGGTTAATGGCCCCTGAGACACTGAAAATGAACGAAACTATCACATTGTAAATCAAAGAGTGCTTAACTTCAATTGGCATGTTAGTTGTATGGTTTTTAATAGCAGGAATGAATTTCACTGAAATGATCGTCACTCCTGGGGACTAAAAGGATTTGGAATAAACTGTACAACAAGTCAAGTCCAGATAATGTTTTGATTTGGTGATAAGCTGTGCTCCAGGGCACTCTTTGGAGTGAACTATAAAACAACTCTCAAGAACCTGTTAGTGCATAGTGGCATGGCTCACACAGCTCCCATACACAGAGCTAAGACACAGAAAGAGGAAGGATGTCTTCTGAGAAAGACATCTCAGGGACTTTGGAGGTTTATTTGATTGCACGTAACTTGCCAGCCAACTCTTTTAAACCATTAGGAGCATATAGGCAACACCAGTGTGAGTGAAGGCACAGGCTTTCAGTTCAACTACAGCAAGACTCATATTCTACAAAACTCTTGTTGCACAATTGCTAATGTTATTTACATTATGTTGTCCTGTTCATTCTCAGCTGGGAGTGACTTGTGATGATTAAGCAAGTAATAATATTTTATCATATGTCTGCATGATGCTTTACAGGGAATTTAAACTGTTTTTCTGTAATCAGAGTAGATCATAGGAAAAGCTTTGCAGGAACAAAAGGCCTAGCACAGCTGTGGGAAGTGAAACAGTGGAGGCAAAGTTCCTTGCACAAGAAATTAAGGACTTGGGTCCTCAAATCAGACCAAAGAAAGGTTCATGCCTGTGTCAAAGAAGAAAAGAATCAGACAAGGACAACGGCAAGATACAAAAAGCAAATAGGCAGACTCTACAGGGAAGTGAAAGAGTGTGTGAAACTGTTACTTGCTAACTCCCTCATTAATATTTATGACTAATTATAGCAATTAGCAATAAATACACAGTGCCATATCTGATAAGTAGTTATTTCATTGCAAAGTGCAAGTGCCGTTGTGCATATTTTCTTTCAGTTCTTGGCTAGAATTAGCTAATCAGAGGAAAAAACTGTTGATTATGTCAGAGAAAAACTCCTCTACTCTCTGTAGTAACCTTAAAGTAATCACATATCTTACTTGTGTTACTAAGTAAATACTTTGTTTTAATTTATTCTTGGGTCACTTTGGGGGGAAAAGGGAACACTGAGAATAGAACAATATTAAGTTGATGAATGAATAATCAGCTGAAACATTACAAATGAGGAAAACAGCTCAGTAATGTGGCAGCCAGAGGCCAGACAATGCCAGAAACAGAAGCAGGCACTAAAACTTGGGCAACTGAACAGAAATCAAGCAGTGGAATTCAGTTTATGATAACAACATTTACATGTAAGCGGTCTGGGAGGTGTTTAAGCAATAACTTTTGAGATGTCTTAGGCAACCTTTCCTGTCCTCTAGATGCTGCTCAGAGAGGCTATGGGTCCTCCATAGGTCTTGTGACACATCTACCCATCTCCTGTGGATACGACGTGTACTCCTGGGCATTCAAAAGGCACTTGAGACCATCGTGTGTGCAGTTGAATCTAATTCTAGATGGGTCTAGACTTGTTGTTGGAGCTCCCTCTGTAGCCAGGGGACAAAAAAAGGCTTCCTGTTGACCAGGAAGGGGGCATAAAAGACAGTGAGATTTGCTTTTTTTTTATATATATATATAACACAAAGAAGCAGAATCATCCATTTTAATAGAGAATCTTAGTGTTATATAATATAATATAATTAAAATTATGGAACAAATGAAAATTAATTAGATAAAATTTATATAAGGAATAATATTTACATTTCCATTATAGGGGTCAACTGAACAGAAATAAGACAGAAAAATGTCTATTTTAATTTAATAACCATAAAAGCAAAATTAAGTATAGGAGTGAGTTCCAGAGATTAAGAACCACAGAACAGAATGAAGAAAGATAATAGTGACCAGTAATAATTGCAGTATGCTGTTGAATTTGGAGAGGGATTGTGAAAATAGGACTGAGATGTTGACCAGTTCTGTATGCATATATATTTGCAACATTCTGAATTGGTCCTGAAATTTAAAATAGGATAGACTAGACTAGATTAGAATATTTCAGTTGGAAGGGACCTACAATGGTCACCTACTCCACCTGCCTGACCACTTCAAGGCTGACCAAAGGTTAAAGCATGTTATTAAAGGCATTGTCCAAATGCCTCTTAAACACCGACAGACTTGGGGCATCGACCATCTCTCTAGGAAGCCTGTTCCAGTGTTTGTCCACCCTCTTGGTAAAGAAAAGCTTCCTAATGTCCAGTCTAAACCTCCCTCCCTCCTGCATCTCTGAACCATTTCCACACAACCTGTCACAAGATACCAGGGAGAAGAGCTCACCACCTCCGTCTCCACTTCCCCTCCTCAGGAAGCTGTAGAGAGGAATGCAGTTACCCCTCAGCCTCCTTTTCTCCAAACTAGACAAACCCAAAGTTCTTAGTAACTTCTTGCAGGACATTCCTTCCAGCCCTGTCACCAGCTTTGTTGCTCTCCTCTGGATGCATTCAAGGACCTTAACATCCTCCTTAAATTGTAGGGCCCAGAACTGCATACAGTATTCAAGGTGAGGCCGCACCGATGCTAAATACAGTGGGATAATCACCTCTTTTGACCGTCTGGTTATGCTGTGTTTGATGCACCCCAGGATGCAGTTTGCCCTCTTGGCTGCTAGGGCACACTGCTGACTCCTATTGAGCCTGCTGTCAGCCAGGACCCCTAGATCCCTTTCTGCAGGCTTCTCTCCAGCCACTCCTCTCCCAATTTATATTTGTGTCTGGCATTACTCCAGCTGAGGTGCAGAATCCAGCACTGTGACTTGTTAAATTTCATACCATTAGTCATTGCCCAATGCTCCAATCTATCTAGATCCCTCTGCAAGGCACCTTGTCCCTGAAAAGAGTCAACAGCACTTCCCTGTTTGGTATCGTCAGCAAAATTGTTAATTCAACTCCTGCATCCAGATCACTGATGAATAAATATATTGAACGGAAGTGGCCCTAGAAATGAACCCTGAGGAACACCACTGGTGACCAGCCAGATGCAGCCCCATTCATTACAACCCTTTGAGCTCTGCCCTCCAGCCAGTTCTTCACCCAGTGCACTGTGCATTTGCTCATCCCACAGTTGGACAACTTGTCCAGAAGGATGCTGTGAGGTACAGTATCAAAAGCCTTACTAAAATCCAGAAAAACTACATCTACTGACTTCCTTTCTTCCACTAGGCAGGTGATCTTCTCATAGAAGGATATCAAATTGGTTAAACAGGACTTTCCCTTTGTGAACCCATGTTGACTGTGCCTGATGATTGTATTATTCTTTAGATGCCTTTCAATAGTAGGCAGTATAATCTTCTCCATGATCTTTCCAGGAACTGAGGTTAGACTAACAGGTCTGTAGTTCCACGGGTCTTCCCTCATGCCCTTTTTGTAAATTGGAGTAACACTGGCTAGCTTCCAGTCAGGGGGGACCTCCCTGGACTCCCAAGACCTTTGGTAGATGATCAAGAGGGGTCCTTTCATAACATCCACTAGCTCCTTCAGTACTCTGGGATGGATCCCACCAGGCCCCATGGACTTGTAAACATTCAGATGACAGAGCTGGTCCCTTACAATTTCAGTGTCCAATGCTTGAATCCCCAAACATGAACAAGTCAATGTTGTAGGCACACACTGACTTAAGTTTTATGACCAGAGACAGCATATGAGAAATTTAGAGTAAACCGAAACAGATAATTGTAAGGAAAACAGCAGCTGATTATCAGAACAAAGATAAAAACTTTGATGTCAGGATGTATGTATGTCAAGAGATCATGAAACAAAAAGAACTATTACATAGAAGTGTCAAATCATAGAAGAAGCATATGGTTGTGGTACAGAAAGACTGCAAGCTTTTCAACTGAGTTTAGAAAAGTCAGTGGAGTATCTCTGAGCATACATCGCAAAAGAAAGTAAACCCAAAACACTACCCAGTTAAAAGTGAAGTTTGGAGAGAAAGGAAAGCTTTTTCTCTGTGAACAGATTTGGAATCTCTGAAGATAAAATAAGAGAAACTGAGGGAGGAAACACAGGAAAAAGGGAAGAGAATTAATGTGTTTGTACGGACTTTATTGTCTTATGCAGGTAGGTGACTTACATTTTTTATCTGTCTATGTTATCAAAGTTTACCGCTATGAAACTAATCTAAGCTTTCAGTTATGGAAAACCAGAAAATTTAGCCCTGTTGATTGGAAGCCTTGAATATGTAAACCACATTTGACAGTCTCATTATGCCTGGAGTCAAAAAGTCTAGAAAAAACCCAAATCAAGCCTTCCCACAGCATTCTCCTGGAGAAGCTGGCAGCTCATGGTGTGGATGGGTGCACCCTTCACTGGGTTAGAAACTGACTGGATGGCTGCGCCCAGAGAGCGGTGGTGAATGAGGTTCAATCCAGTTGGTGGCCGGTCACAAGCGGTGTTCCCAGTGCTGGGGCCAGCCTTGTTTAACATCTTTATCAACGATCTGGATGAGGGGATTGAGTGCACCCTCAGTAAGTTCGCAGATTACACCAAGCTGGGTGGGAGTGTCGATCTGCTTGAGGGTAGGAAGGCTCTGCAGAGGGATCTGGACAGGCTGGATCGATGGGCTGAGGCCAACTGTATGAGGTTCAACAAGGCCAAGTGCTGGGTCCTGCACTTTGGGCACAACAACCCCATGCAAGACTACAGGCTTGAGGATGAGTGGCTGGAAAGCTGCCCAGCAGAAAAGGACGTGGGGGTNTGACCATCTTCTTCTACATGAGTAATCTAGTTGAACCCAAATCATCCATCTCCTCTGGCCATATTCAAAGTCTGATCTTGTTTCAAACACCTGTCAGCAAAGAAGATAGAGAAGGAAGTCGAAATCCTAACACCTTCCTCCTATCGTGTTTTTTTTGTTGTTGTTGTTTTTTTTTTGTTTTTTTTTTAAAAAAAGAGGGCTTTCAGTCCTGCTAAAAAAATGTTAGCAATAACACATGGATACCAACAAGAGAGAAAATGTGATCCTCCATTCCAGCTGGTGATATTGAGACTTCTGCCTTTGCTACAGCTGGGAAGCTCAAGGCAAGCAAGTTTTGAATTCACGTTGAAGGTGACAAATGGAGAAATCGAACTGAAACGAAATATTCAGGTTCTAAGCAATACTGCAGAATCTCTGGAAGTTGAAATGGTTACCTTGTTCATGAGAAGCATTCCTTTAATAGGAAAATGATTGTGGCCTTCCATAGAGGCAATGCAATAGTGGTGGCAATAGATAACACATCTACTTGATGTGCTTACCACTTGCTGTAGATGTACTGCATGTTGCCGCCTTCTAGAAAGAGTGGTTGGGCAGCAGGAAGGACACACCTGATTGCTTTGTCCTGGATGCTGCTCTCTGGGTCAGATGAAGCTCCTGAGAGGAGGAGATTTCTCTTGGTCTATATAGGCATGCACAGCTGGAGTAGAAGATGGGACGGTCAGTGTGAGAGAGCCAGCAGGCAGGAGCCTGCAGTGTTTAGACAGTGGAAGTATTCTGGGAGGCTTAGGGAACAAATACATGTGTCTTGGAGGTGATGGGAAGAAGACCTTCCCAGTGGACCCCACACAGGCTGCCCAGTGTTTGTTGCAACTCAGGGTGCCAGGAGAAAGCTGTTGGCCTGAGAGAAGACTGGTGAAAAGGACCTGCATGCCAAAGGGCAGTTTTGTTTTCTAACCTTTTATTTTAATCTGTCTCATCTGTTGGAGTCGACTCATTCCAATGTAAAAAATCACTGCTTTTTGGTCTGTGTTTTCAGAAATCTTGGCTGTAGATATCTAAACCTTTGCTATTTTTGGCACCCTCCCTGTGAATGCAGACAGATGCACCTCAAAGTAGTGGCTGGCTCATGAGTCTTTTAGAGTCAGCAAGGCCTGGATATGTTCCGCTGAGCATTAGGCATAAAGCTGAAGTAATTAAGGGAAGGGATAACCTTTCCTAACTGCATTTCACTGAAAAAGTATATATTTAGTGGAAACTTTTCCCTAGGAATGCCTTGCCAGGCACATGAGAGGTTGGCTGGAAGGCCAGAGCAGGGCAAGCCTGTTGCTCCCACTGACCACCCCAGCACCTCATGTGCCAGTAGTTAAATTCCTGGCATCTGAGGGGGTAAATCTGTCTCCAGGACCTCAGAAATGAAAATGCCTTTCTTAAAGTGCACAAGTTTATGGCAGGCTGGAAAAGCAGGTGGTTGGTGATAAGGTTTTTCTTATTGTGAATTGTATTACATTGGCACAGCAAGATAAACCCCCTGTTAGGATTACTGGGTCCAGGACACTGGATCTCATCCTGCATCCTGTATTTCTGCAACATGGATCAAGTATCTCTAATAAAGAACCATTTCTGTGAATGCCATCAAACAGTGCAATGTTCTCTTTTGCAGTAGACAGAAGGCTGTTTACAATGGAGGGGAAATATTTTAGATATTAACTGATGGTTGTAATGGTCTTCTCTCATTTGAAAGTTATTGCTGAGGAACAGGACTAAAGAGCTGAACATGTGAAGCTCTACATGTGAGGGCAGCACTCCTGGGCTCCTTCCAGCAGATTTGGGAGGCTGAGTTTCCTATATAAATACTGCCTAAAAGAAAGAAAGATGGACTGGTATCAGAGAACCCCATAAATGAGTCTCTTGGAAAAATTCTTGCAGTTGCTCTTTGTTGAAGAACAACTGTGATAATGCTGAGAGGAGAACTTGCTAGCTAATGTTAAAAGCTACTTTGTGTGGCTACTGTGCAACAGTAGGCTGGAGCTTGTCTTGTTTTTTTGGAAGAGAGGTCAGTCTTAAGAAAGAAGGGGAGAGAGACTCTCGGGCTGGAAATGGCTGCTGCTTTTAGACAAGGTGATGTACAAGGCTGGCAGTGCCATTTATTTTTTGCCCAGTAATTGTGGGGCACTCTGGACCATGATTGTCTCAGCCATTTGTGCACTACTTGATGTAAATGTTGAAGATCACAACCAATGTTGAGAACCGGGCAGACACGTTTTGTATAGTTGCCTTGAGTCAAATCTAAGAGAGGATCAGACTTAATTTTCATCAGATCTTAGTAATATATATTTGATACTTCTGCCTACTCATACTTATTTCCATATACAGCATTTACAAGTATGTCTCTATATAGATATCTATATATATATCATAGACAGATGCATATTTAATGTATATATTAGATTTCTACTAAGTGGTTTCTTTCATTAATCACTATTCTTCTGTTGTTTTTACAACTGAAGAATAAAAATGAAATGGATTTCTGCCAAACACTAACTAAAATAACATCAGATTCGTCATAAAAATGGTTTCTTTAGTGAAAAAATACAGATTTTGCAGAATTGTGACTTCAGCAAAGAAAGTAAGGTTAGTGTCTGGTGGGTGAGAAAAGCAGTTTTGCATCATCCACAGAAATCAAAACCAGCTGTGAGCCTAAGAAAGCACTGCAAGGATTCCCAGCAGGCACCCATGAACATGATTAACAATAGCACTTTAAAGGAGTACATTTTCAAAGTGATGTGTGAGGTTTTAGCCTCCTGACATCCACCAAATATGATGAAAGTCATGTGGCTAAAAGTCGTGCAATGCTGTGAAAATTTAGAAGATTAGAATCATTTGATCAGATGACATGAGAACCATATGATTAAAGTGTCTGTAATTCCAAGTTCCAAGACAATGGAAATTTATAAAGCTCTTTATATCAAGAGACTTTAAATAACTGGAGAAGTGTAGAGGACATGGTGCGAGTTCACAGAACACTGCAGTACATGGGTAGATAGATGTACAGATGTGTGAGAGTAAGTGAAGTAGACTAACCCAAATACTTTTTTTTCCTTTTCCCACACAGGATTTGTATGCAACTACATTAAGCTCCCATATGTTGTAGTGAACTACTCAAATGTACAGTGTTTATCTACAAGTTGTAATAGTGGCTTTTATCACAGTCAAGAGTTTTAATGGGTATGTATCAGCATTATGGAGGCCTATTATAAATACTCCATCAAATACCTGTGTATGAAAATTAGGATCCTTAAATACTACCAATATTGCTGAACAAAATAATTACTGGTGTGTAAAAAAGAACAAAGACAGTAAATATTTTAGGTAACATTCACCTCAGCTTTAGCTGTCTGAACTGAGGTGTTCAGTCTAAGGTAGATGTTTTGGCTTTTAAGGCAAAGCACAGATGTCTATCCAATTAGATGCTGGTCTTGGTAATGCATCCCCTTTTACCTCTCCATAATTCACCTTCTGAAGGCAGCTCCCTCCCTTTTGTTGTCATCTTTTTTTTTTTT
>VZTL01031589.1:437-27334 GCA_013400535.1 Scopus umbretta
GCACCGGGGCGCTTCGGCCCGGCGGGCCCCGGCCGGCAGCGCAGCAGCGCACGGAGCCCCGCGCGGGCCGAGTTCCCGGCGGAGCGGCGGCCGGGAAGCGCGTCCGCGTGTTTCCTACCGCGTTGCGGGAGGTCGCTGCTGGCCCCTGCGTGGCGATGGAAAACTCTTTTCGGGCCTAAACTGGCGGGTATGAACCTAGAAGAGCTCTCGGCCAGAAGAGACGCAAGGAACAGCAGGAAGCTCTGCAGTGCTGTTTCAATCAACAGCACGTCTTCCCTTGGCCCTCTCCAGTGAATACAGGAATAAGAAAAAAAAAAAAGGGAATTGAATTCTGCTTTGTCTTGCAATACATTCAAAAAACTGTGCCCAAAGACATCGTATGAAAATTTGCAGAAACAATTACAAAGCAAAATGTTTTGGCGACCCATTGCCTGTCAAGCCATTTACTCAGTTAAGTCAGCTTTAATGTACTCGGCTTTTAGCAGCAAACAGAGCCAAGGTACCGGTTCTCTCAATTATTCCTTGAAGCTACTTTAAAATAGCAATGTTGGTCTTGCTGGTTAGACTTTATTTCATTTAGTTCTAGCACGGCATTTCAGACATGGCCGAGAGCGGCAATAGATGAAGGCAACAGTAAAGCAGCTAGGTGGCATAAGAGCTCAATAATCCTGGCCAGGAGATGGGGACCCGGCCTGCGGAGCAGCCCCGGAGCTGCTGTTGCGGGGCTCGCCAGGATGACCATCTTCGCTATCCAGCCGCCGGAGTCCGGCAGGATAACCTTTGGGGGGCAAGGTGGGTGGCTGGTTCAACCTCCTACCAACCAGAGCTCCCTTTCCACTTTTTAGGCCTCCTGCTAGTCACGTTCCAGGACTACGACCAGACAGACACTGCACCTGAGCCAAAAGCTCCTAGTTTGGCCTTATTTCATATAGGCAAGTCCGCTGACGCTGCTGGCCCTGCTGTCTTGTGCAAACAGCTGTGGGCCAGACCAGTTCTTGAGTTTTTCCCTTTTTTTTTTTTTTTTAATAGTACAGAACAAAAACACACCAGAAAGACACACTTCTGTCAATGCATTTGTGGTCCCTAGGCTGGCTTAAAGAGTACCCCATCTCCTTGTGCCGTGCGACTGCTTCACGTTTATTCCAGCAAATGCTAACTCCAAGAAGGGGCTCTCCTTGTTTGTCCCCCGTATTTCACAGCAGGAGCAGACAGGTCAAGGCAGCAGGCAAGTGGAGAGAAGAACGCAGATAACTTGATCCAGCAGCAAAATGAAACAAAATTGGAGAAGTCGAGAGACATCAGAAAACTGAGCAGCTTGAAATGCGTCTGTGGGACCTTCAAAGCAAACACCAAACCCAACCCCAGCAGGCTGTCCTGACGACTGGCTTAAGAAAAGGCCGAGCAGGATTTTAAGGCACTTTGCAGTAATTTTCCTCAGTTTACCACAGTGCAATGCTTCCCCTTGTAAATAAGTCCCCAAAAAGCTCTGCCTGTAGGATCTCTGCAACACCACAGATGCACGTAAAGAAATGCGTCTGCTCCTGCTAGGCCCTCGCATTACCGTCAGTAGCCGGCTCGTCGGAAGGCAATTACAGACTTGGCAGAAGTTGAAGGCCTGAAAGACCTTCTCCTGAAGGTCCAGGGAGCAGGAGACTAACAGCATCTTTCTGTGGAAGTGACAGACTGAAATCAAATAGCTTTTAAAAGCATTTAGTTAAACCGAAACGCAGGCCATCTCGGTGGAGTTCAAAAGGAGTGCCTTATTCTGCTTTAGCTCTAATCTGTTCCTAATCAACTTAAGACAAATTTATCTTAAGCCAGATTTACATCTCTTAAAAAGGATCCATGTAGCCTTTTGCTCCAGAATTGCCATATTGATTTTACAGAATCATCCACTACTTGAAGTAGATGAAACAGTTTCCAGAAACAAAGTGAAGACTGAAAACCACGCCAATTCATACAGGTATTGATTATCCCTCCTCCAAGGAGTAAAAAGCTTTACGATACGACTCAACTCACAGCAGAGAGGGAAAGATCCAGGGATTACAAAACCAAACCTTGCTTGCCCCTCCACGTTGCCTTATGAACAGTGACATTAATACAGGTCGCTGGGAGATGCCAGCGATGTTGGACGCCTTGAGTCACTCTGAGCGAGAGCTGCCTCGGGACTCGAGCACAGCATCAGCATGTAAAAGAGCATCCAGAGATTAACTGCTGCTGTCCCAGTTCCTCAGAATTAAGCAAGATTAACACAGAGATAGTCCCAGAAGCCACCAATATTAGTAGCTCAGATTTGTTTTCAATAAGACTATAGGTCAAGTGGCTGAGAGAGGTTCGGGCAACAGCAATTGCCTTTAACAGCACTCTTGAAGTACAAATTCTAATAATTTATGTGCTTCAAATCCATTTGTTATATAGGCTGCAGCGCTGCTGTCAGCACTGCTGTTCGCTTGGCATTGAAATTTGCAGTAAGAGATGAGCTCTCAAAGGACTTGGTGCTTAAGGCTGTTTTACACAGGAGTCCTGAGCACCCACCCAGTTCTGTACTGGGCTTTGACACTGGTTTACTTAAACTGAGGTCGAGGGAAAGGGGAAGAAAGGGATGATGGCAGGAGGGACAGACAAGCGAGGACTACAAATCTGTTAGAGTATGGATTATGGGAGTCTCAAAGTAGAAGCAGGTGTGAATTTAAACTTTTGTCAAGCAATAACTACTGCAGTTCTTTGTAATCACAGCAAAAGATACTGTTCCCTAGGCATCCCTACACCTCTAAAACAGCAGGACACTCACACTGGAAGGGGAGAAGAGGAAGGAGAAGCATTCTTTGCTCTGGACACATGGTAATTTGCATCCTTACCTCACCAGCACTCAGCATATATTCAGTTCAACAGTCATCACACCTGTTATGCCAAGAAATTTAAAGCAAGTTTCAGCCACAAATAGCAAATATTAACGGATCTAACTTCACTGATTCACAGTAACGATCGTCACACTGACTTCCACAATAGCAGAAGTTACCTTTCTTCCCACCCAAATTTAATATTCACACCTCAATTTTTTAACACAAAGCTGAACAATCAGTGTCTGGAAATTAAAGCAAGTAGAAATAAAATGACTTCTAGAAACAACTTTGAGCCAACAGGTTTGGCACAGAATCAAACCTCTTAAACACCCAGATCTGGTAGAAGTAGGCAATAATTAATAAAGAACTTACCAGCTTGCAACGATCTTTCCTAACCAAGCCTGCAACCTCCTGGCTGCTCCTCCCCTGTGCTCTCTGCTTTTATACATGGCATTTTCTTATACATGGCATCTTCTTATACATTGCTGTCTTTGGGAAGGCTTTTGATGGTGCGGGTGGGAGGGAAAGGGGAAAAACCTGCTTTTTTCACCAAAGATAGTAAGAAATTACACACCTGTCTTCCACAATAACAGCATTAAGGGAGTATTCCTCCCTCTTCCCATTTCAACTAAATGTATTTTGAGACTCCTACTGAAATAGAAGTATTCTTTACCGTCAAAGCTACACCTAGCTACCTCCACACCTGATATTGACTGTGACAACTGGAATAGACAATAGTTCCATGAAATGGTATAAAGCTCTCCAACAGTCTGAATCATTTCAACATGTTAAGTATTTTGCAACCAAGGTACCAAGGGCAATTTTAATCTGTAGAAGCCAGCTCAGACTCAGCAGTTTCCACTGAAGGAGAGTTGCAAAGTCCCAACCCTTTCATAAATTGTGGTCCATTATATCTAAAGAAGTTAATATCATGGTCAGTCTAAACCTACAACTCAAGGAAAAGATAGTTTGAATTCAACACAATTTACAACTAGGGAAGTGAAAATAGTCTTAGATTTGACCATCTGTAAGCTTTCATTTAGGAAAGAATTAAACAAGATCCAAATCACATTAACTTGATAAAGTGCCTGTTGGATGTTCTTAGGGGAACTTCTCACCCTCCAATCCAGCAGTTACTCCTTAGCATCCAAAGCAGAATTACTTGCACTTGAAAGGTGTTGAAGTCTGGCATAATATAGTGTCAGGCTCCTACAATGCTGACAAACAATTGATCGCTTCAACCAAAACAAGACTTAACAGGCTGCAAAGTGTTTCAGGTGGCTGGAATAGCATAAAGCATTTTGTAACCAGTGATCAAGTTCTTGGACTAAGTGCTGACAATGCATGAATGAAGAACAGCAACAAGACTTAACAAACATGATTAGTATTATCCAACTGCTTTGTTATAAATATATTATATACATTCAAACATCACATGAAAATATTATTCCATTACACCAGAAGAGATTAAGGCTTTATATTATTTACAGAACCAAGCAAGCACCTTAAAAAAAAAAAAACAAAAAACAAAAAAACAGAACACCAGTCATTGACATTTCCCTTCTAACATTACAAGTTTGATACCTTGAGCTCTTGAATACAGCTATTTGCAATGTGTCCAATGCTAGAACTATTTTAAACATTTATTGTCAGGGTAGGAAACACTTATTCGAAGACTCATCAGTGAGCACTCCACATGAACAAACGCGGGCATGTGTTGTACTGGGTGCCCTCCCTCTCCTCAGAGGCTTGTTAAGTTGAAGGCTTATGCAGAAATGGTTTGCTCAATTCCACGTAGAGTAGAACAGTTTTAAAGGGAAACTGAAGACACTTGAGGATTCGTGGCCCACTGGTGGAGTGGGATTCTCAACGTCTGTTCCACATTACACCAATTAGCTTTAACATGATAGCGAAGATAGAGCTGTAAGTTTATCAACCACTAAGTGCATTGAACAGTGATGACTTTATAGGCTTCCATTACTCTTGACACACTGTTTTCATGCAGTGTATCTGGACTCAAACATCCAGTGACAAACTGCCGTCACCATTCCCCCTATAGGTCTTAGGCAACAAGCTACTTTTGAAGTGTTAAATAATGTTGATACAACACATGTTTACTACGCCACCATGTACCAATGGAGTGACTGTCCTGCCTTTCTGGCTTGCCCGATAGCCTCATGAGATACAGCGATGAAGTATTTTCTAAGATGTAAGCAGTCATGGCTAAAGGAAAAGGTGCTCAGTAACAGTAATCATCTTCATTTCAAGTATTGTTTTAAGAATTAGTTCTTTTCATTACAGTCTGTGTTAGCACTTTTTAGTTTGTCCTGTAGAGTCTGTTATTTCTTTGCAGGTCTTGAATTTGGCTGATGGCTTTATTTTTTTTTTTTTTAAAAAAAAACAAAAACAAAAACAACATTGGCAACAAGTTAAGGACTGCAGAAGGCTGGCAAAAGTTATTTAATTTTCTGAGCCCATTTCATGTCATCTGCTCTTGGCTTCTCCCCAGTAACTCCTTGGATAATGTTCTCCAAACACCTCCAGAATCTTATCTTCTCTAATGGATAGTTCAGCCAACCTAAGTGATTGCAAAGGAAAAAGAAGATTACTTTGTCATAGCATCCAAAGTTCCATGTCTTGCAATGTTTATTTAATAACATGCTTTAAATGAAACATAAGGTAAATGTAAGGGGAGTTCAGAGGTTGACTACTGTGTGGCCATTGCAAAGCTATCAGAAAAGGGACCATCAGGTTGAATGATTTGTGTTAGAAGTAAGATAATTGTATTAGTAGCACCTTAGATTTAAGCACTGAAATTTAAGCAACCAAACAAAAACCCCAACCCAACAATTTCAGCTATTTTTTCCGTCAATTAGTTTCCCCATCACCAAAGCCAGCTCAGCTTTTCCATGCGTTTCTCATTAGGTAGTACAGCAAGAAAGTAAATACGCACAACAAGGCTCTGAAAACTCAAATACACTATCAACACCACGGTTTCTAGAAAAAAGTAAATAATTGGAAAAAAAAAAAAAATCAAGATTTCTGTTTGGGACCTAAATGCCACTAACTAAGGCTCAGCAAACTAAACAAAGTTTTTTCTTAAATAAAGCCTCAAGTTTAGATCGTTCCAACATCAATCTTCATTTTTAAAGTACTTAAATGTATTATGCTCTCCCTGGGCAAAATTAAATTTTGCTAATGAAACCTGTGATAAGGAAATCTTGTCGTAGCACCACACTGCATTTAGCAGTAGCTGATGTTGGACTCTTCGTGGATTCAAAGGGCAGCACGGCCAGCAGCACACTCCCAACGCTGCGCAACTCTAACGGAGCACTTCGGCTTCCCAGTAACCAGAAAGGCTGTGACCGGTTGATATGGGACAGGCTTTTACCATGCAAAAACGGCAACAAGCGCCACCATGTTCTGCACGCAGCAGGAGTTTAATGCATCCTTCCTAGCCTACAGATTTAGGATATTCTGAATCCTTTGTAGAAATGTTGCACTGTACAGACTGCGAGGCTGGAACTCGCACAGACTTAACAGGCCTCACCCTGAATTCAGAAGGGCTTGATGTCTCACTTTTAGGATACTAATTAGTACATTAACTTGATCTTCTGATACTGTGTTTTGATGCCAACCTAACTACATACAACAGACAGGAGAGTGCATGAAGAGGCAATTTCACAGGGTTTTATTACGATGTATTATATAGTAACTTCAGACCTCTGTTTTATTAAGTCTTGTAAAACTAGGAAAACCAAAAGAAATCAGCACTGGGAAGTCTTATATCCCTGCAGAAGTTTTCCTACGACCAGGAAGAGATGGAAGTACACAGGGTTATATCAGTTATCCCACACTTACAGAACTGTTCTGTAAGCACACGTTATACTTTACACCATGTAAGTTTCTGGAAAAGGGAAAAAAGCATTAAGGAAACAAGACCAAAGGAGAGGCAGGAATGAAGAAGTTGTTACCACAATGGAAACTGTGAGCTAGCAGCAGCGGCTCATGTTAGAGGAAAGAGCTAAAATGCAGGATTAGCATAAACAAGACTGGAACACCGGAAAGCTGCCGCAGAGCCAGCTCTGCCAGGTCCGAGTACCATCCCTACAGCGGTGACACAGCCAGCAGAAGGAAAACAACTGTTCTTGCTGGTGAGGTGTTAGACCGTGTGTATAGCTATTATGGGACAGAAATACTGAAGGGAGACACTATTCAGGATATTCACTGCGGAAAAATATCGTATTTCTAGAGAGCTAGATCGTTCCTCATCAGAGAAAACTACAGCTTCAATGATCTATCGAAACAGGCACTGTTTTCAGCCACCTTCTGTAGGTGAACATGACCTTTCCTAGCTCACCGGCGATCCTGCAGCTCCACTCAACTCACAGTGTACTTGATGGCCTTTAGGAAGTCAGCCCATGCAATTCCCATTAACACAGCCATCACCCCTCAAGGAATGGACGACTCCTTCCTGGTGTCTAAAAATGGCAGTCAGTCCGAAAGCTTTAACACTGGGAATGCCAGAAAGCTGTGTTATCTGACACCTCCCCTGGCAACGATACCGTGGCAGACCTTTACGTGCACAGGTCAGCTCTGAAACCAAGTATACTCTTTGGACTTGACTCTCTACTCTTAAGTCAAGACACTAACAAGTGCATTACAATAACTAGTCCTATTTTACTTGGTAAAGGCCCCTTTTAAATAGCACACTGATTACAATATTTCTGTCCTCCTCCTCACTTCTACCCTAGAAGAAAGAGAATTAGGGCTGCAGAAACACTTTGCTCCACTGGAAAATCCAAGTATACAATCATGCTGTGTTATGTCAGACTAGCATGGTATGAACACTTACAGAAAGCATGAAATGAACAGAAGCACATGTTTGGTTTGGGTTTTTTTTTCTAATGAGGAAGAAAAAGCCACTAGCCCAAGACTGCTAACAATGGGTCAGGCTTAAACTTTCAGGACATAGTAGGACTGAAAAAAAAGCTCTTAGGGTGGCAAGGTTTTTGCCAGCATCTGTCAAGTCAGGCTTCTTAATTGTACCATGTTTTTACGTGACATTCTGGTCATGGGAGCTAGAATGTCTGTTTCTTGGCGGAGATTTCAAAACCGACATAAATTGTTTGTCAAAGCCAATGACAGAATGAAGAACTAGAGTGGTTTATTTCCAGCTGTCTGATTAACTTGATTAACTTATTCAGGATTGTGCAACATTGGTGACTGAGTATACCCACCTGTACAGTGGGCATAAAATTGAATATAGATAGAAGAGGAACCTATAGCCCATTTTCTGCAAGCCTGTCCACTCCTCTGCCCCAAATCAGAATGAATGAATGCTGACAATCCAGAAGCCTTGCTTTAGAAATGAGCATTCAAGGTAAGTTGCACTGGCAGATGATATGCTCTCTTTTGAAGGCACAGAAGCTTTATGAATGAACAAAATCCATTACTAGCATGAGATTACCAAGATACCATGCAATCAGATCTCAGTACCGCTGACTACCCCATCAGGCTGAAAGTTACCTTTTAGCTAGTCATGAATCTTTCCCCCCCATTCATTATTCAACAAAAACAACAACAGTTTTGCTAAGAGCTTGTGCAGCTAAGAGCGTAGTTAATTTCATGATGTAATTTTCTAGGTGTTTAATCAGCTGTCACTAAATTACATCTTGCCAGGTGAATTGCACTAAACTACTAAAGAGAGCTTGCAGTATGAACCAGATGGCAGTACCAGTTGTAATGCAGAAGTACGTCTCGTGTGGAGATACATGATGGATCCTGTGATGCTTCCGTGGCAGGATAACATGCCAGTCCTGCAGAAATATGACCCAGCGTGGAAGACCAAAGTACGTGTGAGACCACTTGTGAATCTGGTTCGTCATGGTTATAAAGATGATAAGGGCAAAGACATAACACTCCCAAGGACATGTTTCATATAATGCCTCTGCAAAACAAGATGTGCATCTTTAAACACCATTTATGAAAAGGTAAATTTCTACTAGGAAAATGATGTCTTGCCCAGACAGAGCTGCCTGGTGCTGCAGGAACTAACAACGGCCTCAACGAAGCTGCTTTGGCAGAAGTGGCACGAGAGCCAGTGAGCCATAAGCAATTCCAGAATGTCACAAGACAGACTGGTAAGTGCCAACGTCTGTCAACTCGCCATAAGCAGGAAGTTTACCATCTATAAAATTAAATTAATCCTTTAATTCTTGCACTTCTAATTTGGAAATAAAGTATTTCTAAACAGAGATGAAGCATTTTTATACACTTTAGAACAATGAGTTTCCCTCTATGCACAGTTTGATCCCTCTTATAAAAGTATTTACTGCAACTTCCTTGCAAGACTCTTCGGCCACAGCTTCTCTGTTGAGCGAGAGAATCTGGCTGTCCCATCTTCTAGTTGCTCCACCTTCAAGAAAAAAAAAATGCTTCCCTCCCTCCTCCCAGGAGCATCATGCTTCCAACAGCTATTACTTGTCATCTCACATTCATTGATTTCTCCTAACCTCAGACAAATGTTCATTTCAATATCAACATAAACACTAAATCCACATAAGTCAGAAGTAGCAGCTTACCTGGGGAAAAAGAAACAAATTTGTATGCCATGTTTGCTAATGGGACTAGTGTCATAAAGCAGTTGTCTCCATTGGTCTCTATAAAATCATGTCTGGTAATTGCTGTGGGGTCAATATGATGTTCTCTAAAGGGTCTGATGAAAGCCTGAAAAAAACCCAAATTGATAAACGTGACACATGGCTCAATAATGATCTTGGAAAGAAAAATATTTAAAAAAACACAAAAAATCTCGCATGCATTCAAATCTGATGACTGAGTTTAAGAGAGTTCCATAGTACAAACAAAGTAAGCATGATTCAAATTTTTGTGATGACAACACTTCAGATGATTTGATCTACATTTGCAAAGCAATTCAGTTCCCAGACTCAAATCCAGTTTTTCATTGCTTTTCAGGTTTTTTTCTTCTTAATTTTCACTTAGGACTTTTAGTCTCTAGATCTCAAAAACAAAGCATTGGCATCCGAATTTCACAGAGAAAATAAGCCTGTGAAATTCAGAAATATGTCACTTGCTAAGCAGCATAAACCAAGAAAACACTAAAAAAACAAAAATTCAGCTTAACATTTTACATGGGCTACAGATGACAGCATTAACAGACTAAATACAAGTTAAATGACTAGACAAACCAGTCTAAGTCAAACAGACTACACAAAAGTCTCCTCTAGCAGCAGAAATCACATCTGAATACATAATCCCAGAGGAGACAGAGCAAATGTGATAGGTAGGACTGGGACAGTAAAACAAGTATACGTATTTGCCTTTAACACATCTATCACGTACAGTCTATGCAAGGGTATCCCCGTCAGTCTGAACTCTTGTTTACTTAGTGCATGGTCTCCCTCAGTGCTTTTATTTTTTTTTTTGGAACTATGGTCCAGAGATACAGGGATTCAAGGACTACTAAGTCTATTGAAGGTGAATAAAAATAAGCCCTAAAACCAACACTCTTAATTCTGCTGTTCTAGTTCATGTATTTCTGGACAATTACAAGGAATATCCCATATAGTCTTTTTTTTAATAGAGATTCTTCTAATATTGCACTGTGAGGAGTAATTAATGGTAGCTATAAATAAGTTTATTTTTAAAAACAGATTATTGCTTATTATAGATGTCAATGCACCTTCCACTAAGCATCTGGCATTTGTAGCTGCAGATGTGTAATACATCTCAAATC
This sequence comes from Scopus umbretta, assembly GCA_013400535.1. Classification (NCBI taxonomy): domain Eukaryota; kingdom Metazoa; phylum Chordata; class Aves; order Pelecaniformes; family Scopidae; genus Scopus; species Scopus umbretta. The sequence goes on from VZTL01031589.1 coordinate 11,040, forward strand.
CAAACTTACAATAGGGGCCAGTAGCACAGAGAGCTAGAAAGATTTCTTGCTGGAGTGTCTTCATGTTTCACAGGACAGCTTTTAGAGAGTTTAGCTACAGGAACAATTCTCTCCACATTGCTGTGTTTTACTGGCCTTTTGGAAGACTCACACTAGTCCAGTCAGGTTTCTACGCTTGTGGTGTCACCGGCCATTCCCACAGTACCTTGGGCAGGCCTGCGAACACTGGGATTGCAAAACTGTGTGTAAACCTTAAACAAGGTGATAAAATGGAACAGTGTCACCTTGCACATGTCACCTAGCCCAAGCGTAAACATGGCACTCTACCAGCAATATGCTGTGCCGCTTCGTGGAGGAGGGTTCTGGGGGAGGGGGAGCTGACTGCAAGAAAGACACAGCTTATATACACTGTCCAACCCAGCTGGGAACACTAGAAGTGTTTCAGAAAAGTATTTCATAACTTTTTCAAGCTTAAGGATAAGAATCTCAAACCTTTCCAACTATGGGTAGCTCCACAGATCCCCAGGTATCTGCTCCCCAGTGAAATAATCCTGATAGAAAGTCAGCCGTAATAACTCCTGCAACTTGAATGAGGAGAGAGACAGTTAGATATACACAAGCATTTTTGATGTATTCACATTTTATACTTGTTTTACAAGTTTACTTGTTTACCTACCTCTAACTTAGATATTTACAACCCTCTGAGAGCTACCCCATCTGAATAAACATAAGGTCAGGCAATTAGGAAAGAGAGGTTAACAAGACACCATTTGGACGGTTACAATCTTCATTAAATCTATGGCAAGATTTTGTGTTTAGCCCATCTTCTGTAGAAGAGCTTGGCAAATCTTTACAACTGCTGGTATGGAAAATACTAGTCAGTTAGAACTAAATCACTTGGATCTGCCTACCCTCTTCTGCAGTAGCGTTTAACAGATTGCTTGGCTATAAAATAGCCGTTAAAGCCATCCCAACAGATAATACTACCTGCAGACCCTTCCTCTTCTCCCTTGGTCCCTCCTTATGTCTCGTAATCAAGAAGCACTGAACTCCAATGGCTGCAGATAACCACTAATTAAGAGGCCACTCCTGCGTAAAGCAATACTACAAAATAAGAGTGGAACATCAAACAACTTCAAGACTGTGGCATCTGCAAAGCTATGGGAGGCAAGGCCCCAGAAACCACACTAACGACTCTCAGTAGGGGACACTGTACACTTGCAATACTTGCATACGATGTCAGATACACCATTAAACAGAGGTTGTCGCAACAAGTGTAAAGATTTTTCTAGATGCCCACCATGAGAACTTTAAAACTGCAGTCAAGTAGAGGTGATTTTCAGTTCTTGCACATAAAGCCCTATTTTTGTCTTCATGTTCTGGATAATCTCCCTATCCAAGTTTCTGGCTAATCCTGACATTTAAAAATAAGGATGCAAGAGATGTTATTTGATCAGAACAGCTGTATGTTTTCCAGTTAGCCATAGATCCATCAGATGGTGTTTAACAGACACCGATCACTTCACCTGCAGAAGTTGTCCAACTCCCAGGTTCCCAATCCCTTTAGTAATGAAGTCTCCAACACCATTTGAGACACCCTCCTGCAGAAGCTCTACTGCCAACCATTTCATGCTTTTGAGGAAGAAAATTCAGAGAAGACTGTCAAAGAAATTCCCTTGTTTTTAAGGGAGAGGCTGGGGGAATGTAGCAAATGGCACAGCGATACGGCTACAGCAACACAGCAAAGAGTGAGATACCGCCTTGGGATCTCTATGCTTGAGGGATTTAGGACAGTCAGACCCTGCCCTTTAAAGGACAGACACCACGAGGTACCAGTTCCAGTCTGCACATCTCGCTCCGAGCAGGTTTCAAGGGAGATAAACCAGGTCTGGATGGAGTCTAGATTTGTTGAAGAATGAACCAGACTAAGAATTGGGATCCTTTTTCACTGCAGTACCATCCCTTCAGGTCAATAAAAATATCAGAAAGATCTTTCTGGTTTTTTTCCAAGCTCGACCACCCAGTGAAAATGTATACAAACATACTTAGTGATTCTCTGCAGAGTCAGCGTTCAGGCTCTGAAAGGGGAAGGCAGCACACACTTCTCACCTGCAGGTCTAGTTAAAAGAATTCAGCAGAGGCACAACCCAGATTTCAAAATAGCTACTGCATACTGTGCAGATACGATATACCTGGGAATTGATAGCATCTGATCTCAGTGCAGCTCCCTCAAAATCATATAAAAAGTTCACGCCAATTAAAGCGCTATATACTGATCTTGCAGTCTATGTTAAATGAGTCACAGCAACCGAGATACAAAGATGATGTGTTCAAAACATATGTTTCAAAGCAGCTCAGTTAGCAATTCCCTACTCATTTGGTGCTCAGAGCGTAAGGCACAGTCACTTACTATCGGCATGCCTGGCAGTTCTCAGAGAAGCCTGTGGGTCAGCACAAACCAGAGAAGTAGTCACAGGGCCAGGTCAGCTGGAACATAGTTCTTTAGTTTTCCCCACCAGTATTTACAAAAATCAGGTTGTTTACAGAAGTCACCCACTGCAATGTAGTCTTTGCACCAGAAACAGCAGGGAGTTGCAAAACCAGAGGTTATACAAGAAATTTATTCTCTGCTCTGCCTACCTCACCAACTCTTCTTCAGATGCCCGTGAAGCTGGGAAAATTCCCAGCTTTCTTCTCCACTAGCCAGCATTTGTTTCTCTCTGTGTCTGAAGACTTTCTTCATGCACAGCTTCACATTTATAGTATTGAGGCTTTTTGTGATGGGCAGGTACCCCTCTGCTTGCTAAGATGTCAGGAAGACAATTCCAACTCACTTGTAATCCAAACCAAAAGTTAAAATTGTTGGCATACTGGTTCATCTTGCTTTGACTCTGTCCCGGTTTCGGCTGGGATAGAGTTAATTTTCTTCCTAGTAGCTGGCATAGTGCTGTGTTTTGGATTTAGTGCAAGAACAAGGTTGATAACACACTGATGTTTTAGTTGTTGCTAGGTAGTGCTGACACTAGTCAAGGACTTGCCAGCTTCCCAAGCTCTGCCAGGTGCGCAAAGAAGCTGGGAGGGGGCACAGCCAGGCCAGCTGCCCCAACCTGGCCAAAGGGCTATTCCATACCATATGGCATCATGCTCAGTATAGAGACTGGGGCAAGGTATGGGCATTGGTCAGCAGGTGGTAAGTGGTTGCATCACTTGTTTTCCTGGCTTTTCTTTCTCTCACTTTCATGTTTTATTATCATTGTTTTATTTCAATTAAACTGTTCTTATCGCAACCCACAAGTTTCCTTACTTTTGGTCTTCTGATTCTCTCCCCCATCCCATCAGAGGGAGTGTGAGCAAGCAGCTCTGTGGTGCTCAGTTGCCAAGTGGGGCTAAACCACAACAGACTCCAAAGCATCTTGTTACTCTTCCCTCTCTCACAGAAACTTGAAAGCAATCAGAGATATGCCAGGAAACAAAAGGACAAATGTGCATCTTCCCCATAAATGACACAACTTTTATTTACCCTGGTTGTGATCTGGACTTTGCCTGGTTTTCCTACTCCCATCAGGATGCTTCAGTCTGCTGCCTTGAGAGTTCAGTTTAATGAAATCCTTGTAACATTAGCAGAATTGCTAAAGAACAGGTAATTTTTAGAACATGAAAGAGGATGAGGTTGTTCTGTTACTATTGATCTCTTCTAAATACGCTTCACCTTCAGGGCACAGCAGTTACCTCCAGTGCATGCAGCCCAGCATATTTCAGATGTACCCCTCTTCGTGGTTACCTTTTGCTTAGCTGATCCCTCATCTCTACAGCCCTTCCCCTCGCCTTTCATTTCCAAAAAGGGAGAAAAAATAAAATAAAATAAAAAAATATATCAGGATTAGTGTGACACCTACTACCCCAAAAGGCTTTCTTTTCCTATTATAAGTCAATCCCCACTGCTGAATCCATTATCTAGTTGGCCCAAACTCTTAATTACATAAAGGACAAAGCGTCTCCTGCTGTATCACCTCATTGTACTGAAGACAGCTTATTTTTTATAAGCAGTAAATTCTGTACACTTGTTTTTGTTTCAGACCACACATGTAAGCTGCAGTGAGACGGGGTGGAGCACAATAGCTTTTAGATCTGCACCTAGCAGCTGAAAGAGCAAACAGCCTTGGTTCGGGGGGGGAAGATATCCAAACACCACTTCACTTTGCATCAACTAAAATACCATTCTTGCTGAGGTAATCGCCCTATTAACCCGCATCGCCTCCAGCACACTGCATTATCAGAGCTTGAAATAACAGCAGGAAGAACAACAAAAATAGAGGCAAAATACTGACAGTTCAATAGATACTTTGCATGTTACTCTGATGTCAGCTGGTAGAAAGCTAAGAGGAAAGAATGAAGGGTGCCTGAAGCAGTGCATTATACTAAGGCAATCTGAAAAAACCTAACTACCAGAAATCATATTTCAGCTGTATTGCAGAAGGGCTTGCTCACTCTTCAGCAGTTGTGTACAACAAATTGTAGTAAAAGACCAAAAGCTGTACTAAAGGTTATGCATGACTAGCATTGTAACACTTTATTTGCATCCTGCCTCCGGACTCAGAAGGCACATCAGACAGCAACAAATTGAACTCAGTGTTCTCATGTACCTAGCACTGTCTTTAGCTAAAATGGGAAAAGAAGAGGCACAGGTGTTCAGCTACTTCTCTAAGGCGGTATAAGATCTTGATGCTCCATCATCAAGGTTGGGAGAGCGAGATAAGATTGACAGCCCTGAATATGGATTACGAGTTAATCATAACATCAGAAAAAGCAGGATACCCACAGTACAGACATGTCTGAACTGCAAACAGTGAATTCATGCACTCATTAGAAGCAAGAGCAGTAAAGCATTAGAGAAATACTGCTCTGTACACATTAGTTTTATTCCAGCCTGCTGAGCAGTGGGATGGCCATCTATAAGGCCATCTATGGCTTAGATCTGAAGAGGAGGCGAGTACTCGGAAAACAGAGGAGAAGGGTAAGAAGGCATCGCCGTTAAGAAGCAAGCTGCAGAACTCGCTCAAAATACCACGATTTCTTTGTTTTGGAAGTAGACTGCTGAATCAGGAGAAAAGAAAAAGGCCTGGCATACAGGGAGACCAAAGGTGTACAGATGAACTTCAACCAGAAGCAGACGTTCTAAAATAAGTGAACACAACTAACGCACACGTTCGCTCGAACGGCTGTTCTTTTCCAGCCACCCTGTAGGCGTGCTCCTCCGCGCAGGCATGCCTACGGGCACAGCAGCGCCCAGGGGGACGCGCAGGCATGCCTATGGGGCACAGCAGCACCGGGGGGACACGCAGGCATGCTTATGGGGCACAGCAGCGCCGGGGGGGATGCACAGGCATGCCTACGGGCACAGCAGCACCGGGGGGACGCGCAGGCATGCCTACGGGCACAGCAGCACCGGGGGGACGCGCAGGCATGCCTATGGGGCACAGCAGCGCCAGGGGGGGATGCACAGGCATGCCTACGGGCACAGCAGCGCCCGGGGGGACGCGCAGGCGTGCCTACAGGCGCAGCAGCGCCCGGGGGGACGCGCAGGCATGCCTACAGGCGCAGCAGCGCCCGGGGGGATGCCTCCAGGGAAGCAAGTGCCTCTCCCCTGAGGCAGGGGACATGCCAGAGGATGACCGCCAGACAGCCAAGTCTGCTGGGCGGTGGGTCGCAGGGCTGGAACTGCAACTGGCCCAAGCATATAATCGACACAAGATGGCTTCGCTCCCGCTTGTGTTCTGTTCAGAAACCAGGTAATACGTAGGGGTTCGTGTCACGGAAAAGCCCTCGCTCCTCCTCTTCCGTAAATACCAAATTGAGAAGTTAGAACTTGCAACCTTAACGAAGGGCTTCTCTTGCGAGCGAGTCACGTACCGCTTCCTGCAACCTGGCTGCTCCCAGGCGCCGGCGGAAGGAAGCCAGATGAGAGCGGGACATTTGAGGTACGACGTGTTCAAGAGAGAAAACTATTTTGCATGTTTGCAACAAAAAGTTGTACTTCACCGAAATTTTACAGAGCCAAGCATAAGCCTGGCTTTGCATAGATATAATTCTCAAATTGTAACCCAGAAGCCTTAGAGTAGAGTATATAAAGTTTCGTATTTACTGTAAAAATTCGGTTAGAGTCTCTGGAGAGGAAAAAAAAACCAGCATAAGATGTTATTAAATAACTTGATGCTATTGTGCAACATCATGGAGAAGTACAGTCATTTTTAATCAGTGACTGTAAGAACTACTTGAATGTTACAGCACTAAAGAGTGTGGGGAGTGGCTAACTCCACAACAGAAAAAAATCTTGTTTTCTAAAAATCAATATGCTAAAGTTGTTTGTTACTTATATGCTTATAAAAATAAAATGTCTTAGTCACTGGCATTCCACGTTTATTGGCTTTCAGTACAGAGAAGGCAGGGGTTTGATACTATGGTAAGTTATGAGGCTAAGAAAATAATCCCTGAATATTTCAACAATAAGTATAGCAGCTTAAAAGCAAAAAAGAAGAGTTAATCATTCTGGCTATTTAAAGCTGAGAAACATTCAGTTAGAACTAGATTTAACAGTGCGAGTAAGCAGAGAACACAGCTGAACTACAAAATAAAAGAAGAGTCTGGATATTATATGTATTAATATATATTGTAATTGTATTACATTATAACTGGGTTTTCAAATAAGCCATGTCTATAATACATGCACTCCAGAGACGGGAAAGGTCTGTCCCAAGTCACACAGGCTGACTTGGCAAGACTGGGACACCACTCACGCAGCAGACGTTTCTTCTCCTTCCCGCGTGTACTGCAGTTACTCCCCGCGCCGGGAAAGCCGGCAGGATTCCCCCCAGCGCCTCCCCGCAACCCCGCCTGAGATCGGGGCACAGCGCTCGCCTCGCCTCCAAGGGCGAGGGGCCCAACGCCAGCCTCGGGGCAGAAACCGCGCCGCGGCCACTCTGCCAGAAGCTAGCAGGGAAAGGACATCCCCATGGAGTCGGGCACCATCTCCCCGGGAGCGGAACAGCTGCAGATCCCAAAGCAAATGTTCATCTCCCGAAAGCATGACTTGGCTAAGAATCACTACCCGATAAATTTGGCGGTTTCTATCATTAAGTTTTATTTTCATGTCCTTAATCTCAGTCTATCAGCACAAAGCAACCTATTCCTACTATTTCTGCAGCTGACGGAGTGCTCACGAAGCACCCGTCACATTTAAACGACAAAACCCTGACAACCTAGACCTCAGGTTCTTAAACAAAAAGTGTGGTTGTCTGCACTTTTCCCCAAAAATGCTGTACTAGAAAAAACAATTAAGCCATCCCAGAAGAAAGTGATTTCATTAGTATGACTAATCAAACTAATCCTCCAGTTTCATCCATTTAAAATGGTCCCAGGAATTAAGCCGGCAGAGCTCAGCTCTCGGGAGCACGGGGCAGTTTTGTGGGCGCAAGCTGGCACCCAGAGGAGACCCAATACCGGAACGTCTGCCTGGCGCAGGACGTAACAGCCATAATGCTGGATGTGCTCAAGGCCCGCGCTCTCTCACCGCAGCAGATCACCCTGCCACCATTCACCATAATCCACTCCTCCACTAGGGCAACACTCCAGCGTGTGTTGGTGTCTTGAGGCGCGAGAGGCACTATTCCGAGTGAATCGGGGCCACCGAGACCTCTATTTCTTAAATCCTTGAGCCAGAGTCCCCTGCAACTTTAAGAGAGCCCCTGACAACTCGGTAAGCACACAGAGCTGTCTTTGTCCCAGCCGCTGCTGCTGACAGAGGGCAACAGCACGTCCGCTGTGCGCACGAGTGGGAAGGCGCAGACGGGGCCGTCCCACCAGCTTCCCCGCACTAGCAGGGTGAGCCGTCTCAGGCAGGGAGGGCCGCCTCTCCCCATCGGGGTACAGCCTTCATCCATCCTGCCCGACAACAGCTCGAGAAGTTCATCCCCTAATCCAAGTCACGTGAAGACCAGGTAACTGGTGTGAACCTGCCCAAATGCAAACCAGCAATCATACTCCATAATTCCCCTTTCAAGACCAACAGCCTCCAGGATCCTTTGGCACCGGCAAGGCCTGGAGCTCCTAAGTTAACACACACAACAACTACAAAATGGACCAAGAGAAGATATAATACAAATTGTGTTAGTGCAATACAATTGTACTTGTGCGATACGAAGCGCAACACGAAGTGCAACAAAACAAAGTTTCACCTATTTAATCAAAATTTGTGGAGTCCCCATCTTTAAGAGATGATACAGTTTAGAATGGAAAACACAACGTTACCTCAGCTATGAAGCAACTGATAGTTACTTCAGGTGGGGTGAGACAGCAGGTGACAAAGACCTGGCTTATTTAGACCAACACTGAAATAACAAAGGAAAATTATCCTTTAACTGAGGTTTCCCTGGTTTAATTTCAAGGACCTTTAAAATCAAAATTTCAAGTGGAAACTCATTTTAACATGCAAAGTAAATCCAAAGTCAAGTGACATTGTTACAGTTCTGTCTCTTGCTGTAAGGCAACAGGACTTTGAAGCGGCTGATCCACATGCACAGCAGTCCATTTCATAAAGCATTCATGGTCTCTAGAGTGCTTTTACTCCAGCGTGTACCAGAGCTTTCATCTGTGTTACACACTCATCATTTGGCTCTGCAATGCAGCTAACCAAGTGCACCTCTGCAGAGCTACTCAAGCTTGAAACAAAGAGGTCTGGGGCCTTGATCAGAACAAGTTTCTATTTTGAAAGCGAACTAAGTGATTTTGAACTAAGCGATTTCTTTCTGTGTGCTCTGTCTGGCCAACCCACAACGTCTGCAATAACGAAACACGTACCTCAGACGGGTTTAAAAAAAATTAGTTCCCCATCTCTCATGTCAGCAATGATTAATTGTATCTTGTGCTGTGTCACAAGCTGTTTCTAAAGATGTCTGCCCTACGTGGGACAGTTCTTATGCACATAAACAGGTTACAACACAAGCTTAATTAATTTTTTTAAGACTGCAATAAACACTATCTATTAAGAACAAATGTGGCTGCAGATAGTCAAATGTCAGAAACAAGTCAAACAATTTTGAAAAAAGGCTTTAAAGCCCTACACAATGACACGAGGAGGGAGGGAAAAATGAAAACCAGAATCCATGGTGTAACTTGCCAAATTTTTTATCTAGATGTTATTAATACACCAGCTTTATATAAGACTCATGTATATTTAATAATATGCTGGACATCACAAACTCAGCTGAAAGGTGCAAGAGCTTTCAAGCCTCATCTTGCATGTTTTGGTGAGGCTTTTCTGCTTATCACAGAAGCAATACCTACGCCAGCCTTGTCCCCGGCACTACTCAGCTTCTGTTACAGAGGCAGCGGCTGCTCTGGTTCTGCAGTAGTGCTAGGACGGTGTCCTGCTGCAGTGGGACGGTGCAGCTGCAGCTGAAGAAATGGGGGTATTAAACACCCAGCCTTCCTAACCAAGCCTACCCTGGAGTTAACCATGAGAACAAATCTACGTAATTGTCAGCTCACACAAAAAGGAAAATTTTCATAGCTTCTCAGCAGCTGAAGACATTGAGAATAGGGCATGACTGCATTTAACACAGAAACAACAAAAAATCCACCCCCTGCCTTTTCTTTTTTTTGCCAGTGAGCACAGGAAGGGAATTGTCTTATGTCTCCGCTAAACCAGCCTGGAAGACAAGAGACTCACATGGCTTCCTCTTCCTCTCCGGCAAGATCACCCTCAGTGGCAGAAAACCACCCAGTTCAAAAGCGATTCTAAACCAACGCCATAAAGTTCTCGCCTGCCTCCCCTCACTCCACAGCGCCAGTACCCGTAGGTGGCTCAGCACAGCAAATGGCAGCACGCCACGCAAGTTCATTTCTCAGCAGACTGCCTGCTCCCACCACACAAGGAACTAAGTGCTTCTGGACAGCCAGTAAGAGCAGGATCAGATCTTTTTTTTTTGTCCCAAGAATTTCTAGATGAAGATATTTACAGTATTACCCATGTTACAATTATGTGTGCCTTTAAAGGCATGAAAAAAGAAGATATAGCACAGCGTTTAATTATAGATACAGGGTTTAGGCTAGGCGAAATGATGCAGAAGGTTCAAACTACTCCCTATGTCTTAAAAGAAAAGATATATTATTTACAGAAGAGCACACAGTGGGGTCCCTAACAACATATCTTGAACAGGTATGTGCCGCAGATCAGATCCAACCTATTGGATCACTGATTGCTTTCAGATTTCCAAAGACCTGATATAAACTTCATCTACACCTATGTCTTTATTAGCAGAATGTTTATTTTGTGATCTCAACTCAAAGGTCAATATTCTAATCTAAGCTTCAGGAAAGCTTTCAGCAGGAACACATCTGACCATGTCTGTGACTCAATATTCCCTATCTTACCCATTGTATTGCATACGGTATTTAGGAATCGGGACATTTATGGAGATGAGTTTCACAAAACTTAATAAAACCTAATCATCACTGGGAATTATAGCCATCATTCATACTTTACCTGGAGAAATAATGTATTGAAGGAAGACAGCAAAACAAGATAACGTGCAGCGCTTATTATTTTATTGCACTAATTTTTGTACACACTATCAGTTATTTCCACACTGCTTTATTTACACAGAATCCAGATTCTGCTACTTTAATCATTCACTACTACTTAAATAACATTATCAGTGAATTGGCTGTTTTATCAGTTAGACTGGTAACCAGGATATCAGAGAACTCAAGCTTTTATCAATATTAACTCTGAGATGAAAGCCAGTTGCAAACAAATTGCACCACAGGTTAACCATCATTACCGATTCTCTTGTCTACATCTGTCCTCATCATTACGGAGCAGTTCTCATGCCACGTTCTTCTCCATTCCTCCCAATGCCTCCACCTCCTCAGCTGAGAGCAGGCAAGACTGAATTAGGCCAAGTGAGCTGGTGTGATTCACAGTGGGCGGACACTGCTCCCGCTTAGCCCCAACACAAAGCCAATAACCTTTGAGCAGACATCAGGAATTACCACTTCTCAGCTTTCGCAAAAATTCATAGCATCTATCGTATATCGCTATTTGAATCTGCTGTTTGGTTGGGGTTTTTTTGTTTGGTTGTTTTTTTAAATCATTAGCAGTATGCAACAGCGATTAGAAACAAGTACCATTCTCTTCTAAAACATACAACACCTCACACAGTTTATAGAAAAGTTACTTTTATTGTAAAGCAGAGAAGCTCAACACCCATAGCTAGTTTATATGGTGTCCTAATAAATGACACCAGGTTCTGTCAGTTAACGAGGCAATTCATATGAAAAAACATACACATTTATACACACCCAATACATGAAGTTAATATTACATTCAATATGCATTGCAAGTACAGTAGAAGACTGGTAAAATGCTTAGTTACCATTCTCTTCCATCCCTCATCCCACATTAGAAGTTTACCAGAAAATTAAAGGCATACGTTGCAGAGCTGACTCTTCCGATTTCTAAATTTAACCCTCTTCCCTTTTCCCGTGTCCCCTCCCATACATACATGGCCATACAGCTGCCAGTCACATTTGCTGCCCAGATAACGCCAACAGACCGAGTCAGGCACAGACGACCACCTGCTGCAGCTCAGCCTGCTCCACTGCCCTCTCGTCCGCCTGTTCTCAAGAAAGTTTCTGTGCAACAGCATTTCAGTACTATACAGATAACACAAAACTCACGTAAACACCGATACGTTTTGCCCTGAGCGTTAAGCCACGTTCCAGTTGTGCACAGGTTTAGGCTTTGAATGCTGTAACGAATGTTGTGGAGCCCCTTTTAGCACCCAGCTTATTCTGAGACAAGTTTTTCCTTTGGCTAATTCTATGCAATTCCTGATTCTATCAGGAAAGCTGTACAGCATCAAACTGGAATCCTTTACTAGTCCTTCCTCTCCTTCACTGAAAATCACCAACTCGCACTGCATCTAGACCAGCCAGCTCTGCACTGCCAAGATCCAGCCAACTTAAATATCTCTGCACATCGAAGGCAAAGGTATGAGACTGAGCTTGCTTGCCTACGCTTCGAGTCAAACAAAGGAATGAGACCGAGAGTCACGTTTATTACTGCAAGACAGCTGCAACTTTTCTTACAATGCTGGAAAGAAGTCACCATTCAGGATAAAGGCCAAACTTCACATCCTGACATGAAAGCATAATACTCTAAAACACTCGGTTTTAGTTATCAGTCCCCAGAAATCAAGCCAGTCTGACACCTGAAACACCTTTTATAAGATTTCTCTCAGGTTTTTGCTTTCTGAAAAGTTCCTGTAAAGATTTTTGTCTATCAATGTATTTTGTTTCTAACTCTGACAGTCCTGACGACTATCTTCCCTCTCAATACTCCTCACACTTGCAATGACTACATAAGAACACCACGCTTAAACAGCTACATTAAAAACTTCACCTTTGAGATACTGAGAAGCCACTGAAAGACAGAAAGTAGTAACGATTTTTGCAGATGGTCTCAGTTTCAGAGGCACTACAATTGCACGCACACACAAGCATCCCTCTCCCTTTCCAACAGTAAGTCAAGCCTAAAAGATCACGCATTTGTTTCCAGCATTACAACAGACAGCCTTGCCTTGTTCACGGCAGTGAACAGTTCCTACTTACATATCCCAACAATAACAGAGGGCGTGTGTTCCAGTCGCAAGTAGAAGAGAAGATTGTAAAAATTGAAACAGATCAGAGAGAAGCATAAGATGACAGAAATCCATTCTTGTAGTCTCTTTCCTGTTGGGGAAAAAAAGAAGAAAAACTATGGTTTACTTTTATCTGAGAGGACATTTTAAAGCCTGAAATAATACAGACTATTCTACTGCCTTGATGATTCACTCCATTTGTCTGACGGGGAACTGAAACAGAAACTTATTTATCCATGGGGGGTGTGCACATTTTGTTAAATGACATTCTTCTTCCCCAAGCCACTACTAACCCCTTCCCTCCGCCCTTGCCCAAGTAACAGGGACAAGTCAGACATCATCTCACATTGTCCTAGTTTCCTTTTCCCTGCAGTCGCTGGCATAATGTTCTCCCACATCACATCTTTTTTTCAAATTTGCATTTGATTCAATATTCAGTGTTGCTGGTATGGCTGAATCTGGGAACAGATTTCTGGCCTCAAATGCCCTGTAATTGAAACACCTTATGATCTGTAGTATTTAACATCTCAGAGCTCATAAATAAAACTGTTGTACTAACAGAAAAAAAAAGCATCATCCCGTACTTTGGTGGCCCTAGAATTGCTTTCCTAACATTGCAAGTATACTTTTTAAGCTTGTGTGCATACTTAACTTCTGCAGTCTTGTCTTCGCCTTCCTGCTCCCAGGCAGAAGGCTACGACCTCTCAGCCATTCTGAGACGACAAGCAACAGAATAAGCAAAGAGAAAGAACTGGCATGAATTCTCTCTTGTACCTTGCTGTACTACTATGTACCTCGACAAAAGCCTCACTTATTGCCTACAAAAAGAGAACAGACACATCAGAGTATGTTAACACTCTGAATATTCAGATCAGCAGCAGAAAGCTTCTGCCGGTCAGTCACTGCTAGATCCTCACAAGGCACCGATGCTGAGAGCAAGGGAATGCTCAATGCAAGACCCGTATGGATTAACGCATCAGAAACAGGCCTTTAATGCCTAAATCCAAGGAGATCTGAGCTGCCACCTTGGCCCAGAAGGGCCCTGGCTGTAGTTAGCTCTTAACATGCTCGGGAGCAGGTCAGTCTCCACCTATTTTAGGGGGCCAGTCAGCACAGCTGTGTCTCGCCCAGGGCTTCCCAGAGCAGTTAACCACACAGCCCATTCCCCGCTCCCTCCTGCGGCCTCCTACACTGTGCACCACTCGAGCCTGAGGCAACGCGACGTGCAGGGGAACAATCAGCAAGGGCTACACGCGAGATGCACATGCTCTCACAGGAGCAGAGGCATACTCACACGTCTGGCATGTGTTCAGGGCAGGAGCTTCTTTCCTACTACTCCTCTATGCTGACCCACTGTCTGGTCAAATTTCTCCTCCTAAATGCTGAACCAAGTCCTTCTTCTCAACCAGACCGTGCAATGAAAAGGAAACTAGGAACATCAAAGGAGGATCAGTATTATCTCCAACGTGCCTACAATGCAGTATCTTAAAGAAGCGTGAACAAAGACTTTTACAGTGCAGAGTTTTGTTCTAGAAAGGCCATGAGTACGCAAATTAACATCCTCTGCAGCAGCAGAGAAGAGAATCATAAAATTAAATTAAGACACGAGAAAAAGCGTATTTCGAGACAGCATCGGGTCACAACGTGGGAGATTCTATAAAGAGATCCCTGGAGTAATCTAAGTAGGAGTTAATTAACACTCACTTCCTACAGAAGAAAACCACACCCTGATTAGAGGAGCTAAGTGGGTAGCTCCTCACGGAACAATTAGCTGACTGCGGGGAAACACTAGGCTCCTTACTAGCAAGTCCCGTGAGTTCAGCCAATGCAAGCACCACCGTCCTCCGGACACCAGGATCCCAAGACAACTGCCTAGAGACATCCAAGTCCAGCTCTGGACAGACTGGGAAGGCCAATCAGTCAGAGAAGCGGAGTCAGCACCGGTAACTTGTGTTTAAAGAGCACTCAAATTTAAAAGTACGTCCCGTGTGAAGGAATAAGGTGCCAACGCCACAAAGTACGTGCTTAAAGAAATCGTGTAAATACTGCAGAGTCATATTTACTCTGCGCAATTATATGCAATCCCCGTTCTTAAGAATTCTGTAGTTCAAAATCATGTGCTTCCACCATAACACATACTCTGACATTGCTTATCTAAGTTATTTATGCAATGCCAGAAAAAAAAATTGCACATCTAAGACATTATCACAGGCCACTGCTGACAGATATCAATTGCACATCTAAGATATTATCACAGGTCACTGCTGACAGATATCACTATACATACAGTACTTCACAAACTTCCCAGGAACTTCCATCTACAGCTAAAGTTAAGGGGAGCAAGTTGTTCGGGGAGGAAAAATCTTTTCCTTACGAGCAAGAGCTCAGTGCAACAGTAAAGTTAGTGACTGCTTCTCTGTCAAGCACAGGAATCAGTCAGTGCCTGGATCAGAACTGCGTATCTAGACCAGCTGAAAGATGTCACGCACCACCCTCTCTCCAGGCAAGGAAGAGGTGACCAATAGAAGCTGAAATGGGCAGGCTTGCCCTGAACAGTCTAGCAAGCTGATCAATGCCTTTGTTTTCTTACCATTACTTGGCTCTGTGCAAGTAAGAACACCTGCTTTTCCAGTAATTGCCTTGAATGTGCAAGCTAAGCTGTTCAGCTGACCTGCTGGAAATTGCAAGATGCTGAAAACATGTCTTCCCTTTCCTAATCCTTCACCCGCGAATGAATTCACTGGGAACGGCCAGAATACCTAGCATTGCTCACACTGTGAGCTAGAAACAAATGACATTATTTATTATAAGGAGTCTGCAGTTATTTCCACAGCATAATCAAATAGCTGCTGTCACTTTACTGAGCTCTGGCGAAACAGCACGCTTCAGGAAGACATGACCAAACCAAAAATTCAAACATTCCTCTGCGCCTTCCTGAGGTGCCAGGCCTGGGTATCTCAGAGCAGTTCACCGAATAAATATTCTGAAGTGAAAGCTTCTGTTGTTACCTTCCTTAGCCACCACATTTGTACATCTGCTTTTGGATGGAAAGGTTAACTTTTTGTTTGTTTGCTTTTAAAGGGCAGAGATCTCTGGGCAGGGTCTCGTTTGAAAACCTCCAGCCCAGCAGCTCGACCACAGGCCCGCAGTGGAGACACCAACACCAACCCCAGCCCCATACTGGCACCTTGTCGTAAGCTGACCACCGTGCCTCCCGGTGAGAGGAGGGGTGTTAACCTCTCAGATCCAAGGGGTTCTTAACCTCTCAGAGCCCGCTCTAGGAGGGGCGTGCTAAGCACGTTCATCAGGACGCAGTTTATAAGGGAGAAGCGTCAAACGCGACGGCGGACCAGGGCGCGGCATCGCTTGACGCCCGCACAGAAAAGCGTCTGCCCGGCCGCGCGCGCCGAGGGGAGGCCGCTGGCTCGACCGCCGCCCCCAGGACACCGGGAGCCAACAAGAGGGCCCCCGAAGGTACCAGAAGCGCAGCGAGTCGCCCGACCCACAGCCGTGTCTTAGCCCGGCTTTAAGCCGCCGCGTTCTGCCCAGGCCGAGGCGAGGGCGGGCAGCAGACAGACCCGGGGCCGCCGGCATGCG
>VZTL01031593.1:2016-18876 GCA_013400535.1 Scopus umbretta
AAAATCCTGCTCTCTACATTTTTTTACCCACAAACTAAAGACTGAGAGATACAGCTAGGTTCTCCTTCACCTTCAGTCTACGCAACTACTGTAATCCTAGAAGTTAATAATACTATACTTAACCCACTACAGTAGATTTCAATTAGAATGGGCCAAAAATATCTTAAATTGTGAAACACAAAAGTACATCAGTGTTTTTCCTGCCTTTATGCCTGTTCTTATCACTGTTATATAGTATATGAAAAACATCATGGTATACTTAAATAGCTTTTCAAGATAATGTCCATAATAAAGCACTATAAAATAAGAAAGAAACAGGAAAAAAAGGTATTTACCAACAGGATCTTTTTGATTCTGAAACAGTATTTTGCTGTTGCTGCCATCCATGTTTGCCATGTTAATTGTGTTACCATCTGTCCAGTAGAGCTTACTGAAGAAGAAAACAAACATATTTATAAGGTTGCTTCGTGTACACAGTATTTTTAATGCATCAGTAGTGAAAACATTCATAAGTTTAGAAGCAGGCAAAATACAGAACTAATGATTACATGATTTAATCTACAGCAAACCTTGGTAGGGAAGCAGTACTCAGTTAAGGAATTTGCAGCAAAACCTTTCAAGCGCATGCATTTACTTTAGGATTGAAAGAAAACAGAATGAGCAAACTCCAAATCTCTACAAAGAAATCTGATGAGTTTGTTTATTCAAACTACAGGCATCTTACCCTTTTACTGGGTGAACTGCAAGACACTGGGGTTTATCGATTCCATGGATGATTGAGGTTTTCAAAGAACCGTCTAAATGTGCCACATTAATTTGTGTTTCATCAAATTCTGAGCTAATCCAATATAAATTACGTGATATCCAATCCACAGCAAGACCTCTGATACTCTGAATATCTGCAAAAAGTGAAAGCAGTTGTTGTTTTTATTTTCTTTCTGGATTATTCTGTCTTGGAGAAAAAAAAAAAAACAAAAAACAAAAAAACCAAACCAATTTCTTCTACAGTTTGTTCACAATATTGTGCAATATTCTATTCAGATATATTTATAAATTAGTTGCCAAGAATTCATATCAATTCTTTTTCTTCTTGGGCCTAATACACTTGTAATAAGAACACGGAAATTCACTCCACCAGGAAGTTCAACAATCATATTTAATAAACATTACTCTTGACATAAAGGAATATTCATGTATCTTTAGTTCTGAGTTACACTTTACATATAGAACTCAAATAGCTTTCTAAACCAAAAATATGCTGAAGTTTAAAAGCCTACTTCTTTCTTTGGCACCAGGATCGCTCAGCACAGAATATCTGAATTAAAACCAGTGGTCTATAGCACAGTTCTACAGCATGTAAGCAAGTAAGTGGCTACATCACTGAAGAAGTTTTTTTAGGTTTATTTCTGAAGACTTTGAAGACTCCAACTTACTCCACTGCTTTCCTGGAAATGGCTAAACATCTGTCAGCCAAGGGGAAGTAGTGAATGAATTCTATATTTTGCTTCACTTGTGCATGCAGCTTTTGCTTTTCCTATTAAACTGTCTTTATCTCGACCCACCAGTTTTCTCACTTTTACCCTTCTGATTCTCTTCCCCATCCCACTGTGGGCAGTGAGCGAGCGGCTGTGTGGGGCTTAGCTGCCTTCTGGGGTTAACCCACACCACCAGTATTACCTGAGGTAGCAAAACATAAGTAAGAGATGATTCATTTGGTAATTTCACAAGTGTCTTTGTATNTCTTTATCTCGACCCACCAGTTTTCTCACTTTTACCCTTCTGATTCTCTTCCCCATCCCACTGTGGGCAGTGAGCGAGCGGCTGTGTGGGGCTTAGCTGCCTTCTGGGGTTAACCCACACCACCAGTATTACCTGAGGTAGCAAAACATAAGTAAGAGATGATTCATTTGGTAATTTCACAAGTGTCTTTGTATGTGATAGTCTTTCTTAACAAGATACTGATTAAAAAAAAAAAAAGTCAATATATGTTAATATCTGCCTTAGATGCTGCTCAAGATCTAGATACCAACATACTGCTCTGCCTTGGCATAGCAATGGTTCATATTTCACTTTGCAGATGAGGAACTAGGCCAAGGGTGATTTAATGATTTCATTATAGTTCCTAGTTTGTACACTATCTCTTTGTACACTAAATGCTGTTACTTCCACTGACAGAATTATTGTCATTGACGAAGTAACATGGATGTGGTTGTGGAATGGCTTGCATATACATAAGGTCAAACGGTGACTGGGCATTAGGAAGCCTGTCAACTTTAGAGAATGCAACAAAGGACACCAGATACATAGCCTTGACCCATTTTAAACTGATACCCTGCCTTTTGGGATATTTTGGTTAGAGGAACTAGAAAACAAGCATTTCCTACTCTTAAAAAGATTTAAGTATGACTTTGGCAAAAAGATTTAAGTATGACTTTGGCATCTTTGTGACGTTGGCATAAGACTTAATCCAACAAGAATCCCACTAGTATGTGCTTACAAAGCTTCTTATGTTCTTGTAAGAAGTATAAAAATATAACTGTAAGCCAGTGAGGTAATTTACACACAGTAAGTAGCCTTTATAATGTTTTGATGTGCCAGATCATCATAATTTTGCAAATTTTATTTATAATAACTTACATCTGGCACAAGAAAAAAAAAAAAAAAACAAAAAAAAACCACAAAAAGCTTCACCACAGAAGCTACCATAAAAAAAAAAGAATATGAAAGAATGCCGATAAACAGAAACACTCACACATAGTATGGTTCTTTAAGTTTCATTAAGTTTCTTGACAAGTTTTGCGATTTTTCACTACATATTTTATAGATTAAACAATGTTTTTATTCTACCATTAAAAAAAAAACAAAACAAAACAGCTCTTTGGGCATCTCAATTCATGATGTAAAGAAGACATCTAAGAGGCACTCTAAACCTTGTTCTCATTACTCGCACTGAAAAACATCTCCAATTGTTAATAAAGTTGTCTCTGAGATAGCAGGGGAAAAATAAATGTACTAAATAAATCAATCAATCTACATAGTCAAGCGGGGATATTGCCATATTTGTCCAATGATTTCCTAAAATATGCTAATACAGAACAAATTTCTCCTAAAGCGACACCAGGGGCAGAGCTTTAATTAATTTTCTGAAGCCCCCAAATAATCAGCTAAAGAAGTATTTTCTTTTTTTTCTTTTTTTTTTTTTTTTTTTAATTTGTTCTCAAAATCAAAAAAGGTCTGATCTTACAGAAGTGTGTTGTTTTCTTTTCTCCTCTTCCCCTTCAAATATACATTTAAGGAACCAGAGTTTGCAAAATTTGCCTCCAGATAGTCCCTGTCAGACAGTTTTCCTATTTTCAAGCAGGTAAGTATATTACAAAAGAGAAGAACACCATGTGCTGCCAGGAAAGGAACTGACAGTGGTCAGAAGCAAACAAACAAACAACAGCACTAGCAAGGACAACAAATGCTATCACTTTAATACCAGAGCTACTGACATAGGGTTGAAGCGATCAGGTATAGACTTTACAATCCATTAAGTTTCTGTATTCAGAGTACAAAGCAAAACTGTTGGAACAACGAAGGCGTTAACTGCAGAAAAAACTGCCGGTCGTCATTTTCCATTCGCAATATTTTAAGTTTCTTTTAGTGCTGTAAGTAACCTACCTATAATGAAAAAGCGTAGTAAAGAGGAAAACCTGCATTGTAGTATTTTAAATAACGGAAGCAGCAACAACAGAACAAACGTATACAGGATTCAAAGACACAGAATCAAAAGACTCCAGTTCCTCATGGCATTCACGTACTGCAAACAGCCTGATGGCAATCGGTCTGAACACGACACGCGTTGCAAGATGACAACAGGTAAATGCATAATACCAGTATCACCAAAATTACAAAGCTGCCATATCGTGTATGTCACCAATGGTGCTAAAGCCGAAAGATCTACATGGATTGGAAAGACAAAATAACTCTGATGGAGCTAATGGCTTCACTAGGTCAGGACAGATAGCCAAAGGACATAGGAAATCCATGTGAAATTCTTCAATGCAAAGCTACGTTAGGATGCTGTTATTTTTCTGCTTTTCATCTTTGTTCTTTCTGTCTTGCCCATAAGACATTACTTCCATTTTTTACTACACATTTCATTCTTGTATAAAAGCAATGTTACAATTGCATCCCAATTTATTTAAGTAAAAAAGAATTATGAATCAATAAAATGAACTAGAATCCTAAAAAAATTGTGCTTTGTTATTGTTTAGATCAATTATCCAATACCAGTGGAAGGTATACCTAACAAGAACTTGCACACTGATACTTTAGCATACTTATTACATGCATTTACCTATAATAAATTATTTTTACTTTAATGTTCTGCTATTTACCTCTTGAAATAATGGTTTCTAAGCCAGTCCCATTAATGAAGGCACGTTTGATGGTCTGTGTTTTCACATCAGTCCAGTATAAACGTTCCTCAACAGCATCAAAATCTATGACTGTCACATCATCAATGTCAGGAACAGTGAAGGCTGTGATGAAGTTGAAGTATGGGTTTTCTATGTCCACACCTCTTATTTCTGAACGCCTTGCATAAAGAAGAAATTTCTTCCTTTCTGTTAGAAAAAAGGAAACCATCACTCCTCATCCTCTTCACAACATTGGTAACAGAAGTCAAAGTCATTCATTTGAGACCACTTCACAAATGGGTAAATAAAGTTTATAAGAAACAATTTAACATCTCCAGAAAAACTGCAGCCTAGTGACACTTGAGAAATAATGTTACAGAGCATAAAAATCAAAGGAAAAATATATTCTGGACACTAGACAAGACGTTACTGAGCCACTAAATCAATATGGTCTGGTGCAAGTCTAAAGGAAAAAAAAAAAAGTTAAATATTTTTAAAAAATTACCCCACTCATCCTAATTAAAAAAAAAAAAAAAAAAAAAAAAAAAAAAACAAAAAAAACAACCACAAAAAAAACACAAAAAACCAAAAAAACGACCCACAAAAAAACCCCAAAAACCAAAAATCCAACAAAGATTACTGTTTTATTTGCACATCATAACAGATACTAACATTTGGTATCTCAGGGGAACAATCACTGTAACAGGGTAGTTTTGCATTCAACAAAACTCAGGAGGAATTCCACAATGTATGTGTAAGCAGTGAAAGGCAATCAGGTGGAAGGAAAAAGAACACGTTGATTGTTCTAATTTAGACAGAATTAATGACAAAGGTGATACATTAAAGGCAAAACAGAACTCTGTTTTTTTAATCTCAAAAATTTAATTTACGGGAGCAAATGTCTGTGAATGAACAGTAAAGGTGACTTTTTTACCCACAATACCCTTGATATGACAAATTATTTTATTTCCTAAACATTATTAATCAACCCTGAAAAGAGTAATGTAGTACAAGGTTTTACAGATAATAGACACAATTATTTGATATTTTGAGCGGTTTTATAGCTTAAAAGTGTTTATTGTAATTTTTTATAATATTCTCCTGCAAGGCTGCATGTGTAATGTTTGCTCTTCATTTTATTTTCTTAATCCCTGAAAATGAAACTAAGACAACTTTAGAAGAACAGTTAGAGTTTTAAGCTATTAACTACCTTTTTGTTATTCAGCTTATCTGACTCATCCTTTTCTGATGACGCACGTTACAGTATGAATCTTTGTGTTTTGCAGAGATAAGTTTTACTGACATATCATACACATAAGCAACAGGAAAAACAGCTGTGGTAATAAACATCAAAGCTCCACAAACCTCGGATATTAGAATAAGCTGTCAAGTCCCAAAAAGTAGATGTGCCTTTCAAATATGTCATTAAAATGCACTGTAGAGATTGTTTTTAAAATTATGTATTTTAATTTGTATAGTTCAAAATTCTAAAATCAATATAATTGTCAGGCTTTGGGAAGAAAACTTACCATAACATGTTTTCTTGTCTAAAGACAGTTTCATCAGATGTGGACAGGCACATGCAGCACTTCTGTTGTGATTGATCAGACACATATGAGAACATGGACCTCTGCCCTCATTAGCAGCACATGGATTGGAAGCTAAAATTGAATAATGAAATACACAAAATATAAAAACACCTTCTGGAACTACGGTTTGTCAAACTAGCATAAGCTACGTTGGTGAGAAAGTGGTGAAAATTCTGTTTGAAGACAAACCCAGCCTTATTGATTCACTGAGCTTGTACTCTAATCACTTTTTCTGGGTTAATATTCAACTCTTGTCCAAGCATATATTTTTTGGTTTTTTTGTTTTCTTTTGTTAGTACAGCCACAAAAATTATCATTGTAACTTCATAAAGTCACGGGATAAAATTTTTGCAGTGAGATATTAATTTTGCAGTCTATTTACAACATTTAAATGTAAAGAGTTGTACGCTCCTAACCAGGACACATGGCATAAAAAGACGTTAATATGATGAGGACCTGAACAACACATTTCCTTTTGTGAAGAGTCAAAGCTTAGATTATGTGATGAATTTTGGCAAATTCATTGTTCCCTCTCAATTTGACCTACCTACTAGAATATTAGTTAGAAATCTAACATGCAAAGATAATTTGAAAAAAAACCATGCCAAAGTATTTCTACTTTTCTCTAACCAAAACCTCTCCTAAGTGTAGCTTTTTTCAAGTGGCTTCCTACTGATTGAACACGATGTGCTAAAATTGCTTTAACGAGCAGAAAGCTCTTTAAAGACCTGAGAAGAATTCTTAGTCTTACAAAACCTAGAAACTCTTCTTATTATCCTCATTCATTATTATGCACACAGTTCCAGAGCACTCCTGAAGAGGCGTTCCAAGCATAAACAGAAAACAATGTTGAACTTTCCATTAACTAAAAAGCTTTAGAAAATTAAGAGTGATGAAAAGGGAAGTGGGAATGACTGAGTCATAAAGACAAACCTATAATTAACAGAAACAATTAGTTTATAATATAATCCTCCAATGCTGTGCAAACCTGCAATGTAAGTAACTAGATAACTAGGGAAATCTGATGTATGAATTTCTCTGCAAAATAAATTTAGCTCAAACTCAAGCACTAAAATTTGAAGACAAACTCAAGCTTTGCTTCATTGAACCATTTCTTGTTCATCAGTGCATGCTTCCTTAAATTTATCCACAAACTCCTGAATCCTTTTAACTACTCACTTGTCTGACCAGTACTACAGGAAGAATGAAACTTTCAGAACCTTAGATAACAGATTAACGAAATTCTATCCAGCATCTTCCAGCATTCTATCAAAAAATCACAGGCTTTTTACAGTTTTCTGTAAAGTCATCTCATCTGCCCCTTTCAAACACTGGCAGCACTGGAAGCCACTCAGTACTCTCCCAGCCTTTGCAGTTTCTCCTGCTATTCCAAGGTTTATTAAAAAGAAGCATCCCGTATCCTCTCTGTCAGCTCTTCTAAACCTCTGACAAAAAGTCAGCTGGGCCAAGAAGCTTAAAAATATTTATTCTCGGTTAATGAATGAATATCTTCTTCGACTGGTAATGGACTGTAAAAACCTTATTATCCTTATGCGATGACTATATTTGATTCTGCCTTTCCCAAAAATTACAATAGAGAAATGTTTATTTAACATCATCACTTTTCTTGTATCTGTAGCAACAATGTGAAAAAAGCTGGGGTGATCTCTTTTAATAAGTTCACAACTTCACGTGGAAGATAAAAAAAAATGTGAAGCTGAGGAAGAGAGACTGAAGTTAAGAAGTTTCCAGGAGCCCTTCGGGATAAGAATCAATTATTAATAGACTAATAATATTAGTAAATATAAGTCATCTATCTCTATGAACTACACATCAAAAATTAAATATAATTTAGGGTTTTGACAATATTGTGAAGGAGATCATAGAATCTAGGTTGAATAAAAAAATAATTAAATAAATTATAATTAATTTAAAATTAAATATACTTTAGGGTTTTGACGATATTGTGAAGGAGATCATAGAATTTAGGTTGTAGGGGGTCTCAGGAGATCATCTAGTGATTTAACCTCCTGCATTTTTGGCATTCTTAACACTGCTGCTGCGAGATTTAAAATTTAGTCATATGTTCTGTAAAAAAAAAAACATTTCCTTTAATTTATTTGCCAATACAAAGCAGTAATTTCAGTGGAAATTCAACCTCTTTATATATATGCAACCGTCTGTGGCAAGGATCTACTTAGGGCCTAAGGATAATAACCCCCATCTTGTCTTTCTGTGCAAGTGTCCTGGTTTCAGCTNATTATGTTCTTCTCTACCAAAGTTGCTTTTTGAGTACGGAATTCAAATAGAAGAACATACAGAAGAAAAAAATAAAAGGCATGCTGGTTAATGATCATGTTATAGAAAGAGATGCGCTTAAAGTGTGCTACGAGCACCAAAAAAGAGGAGACAGTACTATTTGTGTACTATCTGTCCACATCACAATCCCCTTCATATATCACAGAATGTAAGATTGGTGGAGACAGAAGCATTATAAAGCAGATGTATTTGTTTCAAGGAATATATATTCCTTTCATATTCACACTGCTTTCACTGAATAATAGATAAGCCCATTCTTTACTTCCTAATAAGAACTAATTCTCTTGAAGGCAAATAGATATGCTATTGCTTTGACTCTCAAAAATGTGGCTCTTTATTTCCTTGTGCTGGTTCTAATACTTCCTTCTATTTCTATTGTGAATAACCACATTAACATTCCTTACTCACCTTTACGATGACATTTATGATTTCGCAGACTGCCATCATACAGAAGCCTGTCTACAAGCTGTATTTCAAGAAGCATCAGCTTACCTGTCCTCATACAAAAACTTTTCCCATACTCTTGATCAGCCTGTCAAGCTTTCTTGGTATCTTTTATATGATCTGTATACACTATTCAAGATATGGGAGTGCTATGGATTTATACAGCATCACAGTTCACTATCTGTGGTTCTTTATTCCTTTCCTAATCATTTCAACCAATCTGTTTTCCTTTTGATCACAGCAACCCACAGAATTGGCATTTTCACCAACTGGGCCAGCCTTTTGCATTATTTAATTGATTTCCACTGCTGATTGCTTGTCAATCTATTTGTCTTACAGTACTGTGCACAGATATACATATGTCACTCTTTGTCATCATATTTCTTCTTGACTGCTCTCTAAAACACTATTTAAACAGAGTATTTATTTTTCTTGACCGGTAACTCTTGAAAAAAACCCTCAGACATTCTATCACCAGTTGACAAATGAACAGTTACTCTGACAGCCTCTGAATATGCATTTACTGTGGACCAACCTATCCTCTGTATTAACTTCATATTGAACCTGTCCCTTCTTAGCATCAGATTTTAGCTAGGCAAATTTTTAATCTTATACTTTAATGGTGCATGACATGACTAAATTCTGCCTACACCTTCAAATATATGCACTACAGTTACATCAAAGGATACTTTTAAATTGCTGACAATCTATTCCCACTCATATTTAAAACCAGTTATAGATCTAATCTTCTGCTCACTGTCAATACTTTCTGTAGTATTACTTTTCATAGGGCCAAAGATCCTTCTGCCATACTCAGTCAAGTTAAAATCTTTATAC
Source organism: Scopus umbretta (assembly GCA_013400535.1). Lineage (NCBI taxonomy): Eukaryota > Metazoa > Chordata > Aves > Pelecaniformes > Scopidae > Scopus > Scopus umbretta. The sequence goes on from VZTL01031593.1 coordinate 11,609, forward strand.
TACCTCTTTATATCTGATTATTTTAGCATTAATCTTTGGAATTTGCAACTTAGGACTGATCAGAGAATGAATCACTTCTAAAATACATATTTATTTTCTACACTCACTATTTCTACTTCAGTTTTTAATCATTCACTTGAAGAGTTAGTCAGTATACTACCTAACAAAAATTTACATATTCACCATGAAACAACATAGACAAGAATATTTTTAACTCAAAGACAGCACAATTCTTCATGATACTCTATTGTATATGTATATATATTATACATATATATAATATGTATATATTATACATATATATAATATGTATATATTATACATATTGTATATGTATATATATTGTATATTCCCACCTCCCCACCAGTGCATGGTTTGAGATGAAAGGGTATTGTAAAAAAAAAAAAAAAAAAAACAAAAAAAAACGAGAAAAATGTATTTAAGGATGTAAGTCCTTAGGCAAGAAGGGACTGCTAGGAATGGTTGACCTTAAAAAGGCATATTGCTGTATCAGGCAGGTAAGAAATGCAGATGTAAAAGACTAACAAATGTCGTAATGCTAGAGAGGGTATTAACATGTGGAAAGGCCAAAGCCAATAGCACTTTTAGGAGCAGGTGCTATGCTTTATAGAAGACTTTCAAAACATCAGAGATTTACTGTTAAAGTAGGTGACAAAAAAGCAGTAACAAAGGATGAAATTAAATCCTAGTGTGAAAAACTACACAAGAGTTACAAGACAGAGTAACTGAGAAATAAAATGTCTGATAAAATTCAATACATATATAGTAATATACAAGGCAAAAAACAATCTCAAGTTACATACACGAGGATGAGCACTGGAATAGCATCTACACCTAAGACCCTTTTCTGAAGCAACACATTATACTTATGAAATGGCTGTCCAATATACTTATGAAATGGATGTCTAATACCCCCTTATTACAAAAGCTAGGGCACACTGAACAGATTTATCAAGTATTAGGGTCAAAACAAGCAAGACGAGGTCCTCTCACACAGTACATAGTTAGGCACCAGAGCCACCTGCCCAAAAATATGTAGACATCAAGAGTTTGCATAAGTTCAAAAGTCAACTAGAAAAGATCATGCAAGAAGAATCAGTTAAAGGCTTTAAAGCCTTTGAAACACGAAGATACCATTTCAGGTTCAAAAATCACCGAGTTGCAGGTTACTGGAGGCTGACAGGCTCTACAGGAGGAGCTTCGCTGTTATCTTCCCCCAGGTCCATACTTTTCTGTAGGCACAGATCAGCCATTCTCAAAGACAGGATGCTGAGTTCAGACAAAGGTAGGAAAGACTGTTTTTGTAAATCCTAAAACTAAAATGGAACTTTCACAAGGCACAAAGGAATCTGATTTAAAGTCCAGAAAGATTGTATATATTTTGCACGTTACCTATACCAATCTAGCTGCCGGTTTTGAAATAAAAAGAATGTACACAAAAAGATTGTGAAAAAATCTCAAACTACTAATTTTTTTTTTTTAAATCCCACCAAATTAGAATAGCCAAAACTTTGCTCATGTGCTTCTTAAGCTGCATTTCTCTAAGAAGTTACTTATTTTAAACAACTGGCAATCCAGGCCTCAACAGAATATCATAACAAAACAATGCCATGAAGTTAAATGTTTTTCATGTTTTAATTACAAAAGACCCCAGTGGGTACCAATATACTTTATATTCAGCAGTTACTATACTGCTTGTCCTGATTTTTAGTCTATAAAAATTCAATCTGCAAAAAGAAAAATAATGTCATGGCCATGGTTTTGTTTTGTTTTGTTTTTTTCTTTAAATTCAAAGTAATACCCTTGAGAAATGAAAAAAAATGCAGAATGTGTGAGGAATTCACAGTTTTCTAACTCTTTCCAAGCTGTGATCCTTCCAATGCACTATACTCATCTCATCACTGTCCTCAGTAGTACACCTCACAGTGCAAGTACAACTTCTTGTGCCTAATATAGAAGACCTTGTTATTTGCAGCAAGTGGATTTTTAGAATGTAATGGTAGTTGAGAAAATATTCTTCATGGAAAACCTGTGTTGGCTATCTTAATAACATTCCTGACAGACAGCTTTGATTCTGTGAAGATGAGTAGGTCTCAGACTCATATTCCTGAGATGTGACATCATCCTGCATTAGATCATGAAGCCTTCCACAATTCCCTGTGGTCTGCTGGCAGATGAACTTATCATCCATAAAAAAAAAAAATCTCACTATAACTTCACTACCTTAAATTAGCATCTGTCCTAGATTAACTGAACTAATGTTGCTTTAGGCTACAGGAATTTATTTAGCTCTGCTCTACTTTATTTCAATCAAAATAAGTTGTGTGAAATATTTTAAAAGCTAGTAACTTTTCACCTACATAGGTGACCCAGATGTACACCTGTGGAGCTGAGACTGCAAAATATTTTTCCTTCCATGCTACATTTGTACTGACATTCTGCAGTGTAAATCTACTGTTAATTTTATCTTGGGATTCTAAACTGCATGCTATCTTGTTTCATTTATTGCAAAATTGCTAAAAATTCAAAAGAAAAATTAAGAAGTAATCACATGGTATCACCATTTTTCTCTAGCTCCAGTAAAGCTAGGTACTGGAGATTTGTAGAAAGAAATTGCTTCCATTGAAAGAGAATGATTTAGAGCAAACCCAGAAGGCCAATCACAAATCGGAACCTGGTGTTTTCTACATCACAAAATAAAAGCTGTAATTACACAACTTGATATTTGAACTTCTTGATTCTGGCAAGTAACTGCTGAAAACTCTTATACAGCTCATACATTGCCTTGAGGCCAAGATATCTGTGACTATGGAATACTGACTGATGTTTCCCTAGGCTATAGTTTCTCTCTAAAGGCATTGCCTGGCCCCAGTCTAAACAGAAAATAATTTTCTTCTGACAGCAAGAAATGGCTAATGGGAACTCTACCGCTACAGTGAAAACACCATCTAAAGAATACAGTTCCTCAAATCCCAAAGTTCAGAAAGTGACTAATCATAAAAATAGCAAAATCCATTACTTGAAAGGGGTGTGCAGAGATGCCAGTTTACTCCACCCATATTTGAAGATCCTGGGCATGCCTACTTTTTTTGTCCTGAAGTCAAACAGCTTTGTTCGAATAGTATCCTGGCCTAAAAAGTAAATCCTCATAAGAGGCTTATTTCAAAAATTAATAAAGCCCAAGCAACTTGTCATCCACTGAGAAACAGTAACCTTCTTTAATGTAAGTTCATTAATATTTTAAAATAAAACCAACAGAAAAATGTATCCTGACAGCATATGTCACATATTGCAAGGTAGATTAGGAGCTGTTCACTGTGCATCCTTATCACTGTTATCATGCTCAGACTCACGAACTAACAGTGAGTTGTATTCCTTGCTCTCCTTTTTTTGATGCATGATATTAGAGAGCATTCTTCAAATCTTTTGACAACTAGTGTGCAGGGAGAATTTTACTTGCTGGTACTCATTTACGTTAGAGATATATCCATAGTCATCTATGTGTAACTAATGCAGAACTGGGTTCCATGACATTTACAAAGCCATACAAAATTGTCAGGATTTAATGTTTTCAAATAAAGATTGCTCAGAACCTACTAACATAAAAGTCTGAATAGCTTACTGAGCACTACAAACTCTGGATGAGAAGAAAACCAAAACATCATTTCTCAATATTAAAAAACCCAAGTATACATGATACACATTTTAAAGCAGTTTCTATTACCATCAACTTTTTGGTAAAAGAGTTGAAATTTTTCCAGAGATCATGGAATATCCTGTAACTAATTGGTGGTCATCCTTCAGTGGTATTTTTTTACTTTCCTATATTTATGTACAAATTAAGTCACTGTACTTTGTTACATCTCACAATAAAAACATGTATTCAATTTTTTTCTTCAGCATCGGTATCTCCGAGGGCACATCCCAAGAGCTTCTATAGCTAGAATCAGCCCAGATGTGTTCTATAACAACAGAACTTAATTTACTAACACATAATGCACCTGGTGGTATCTCAGGCATGTCAGAATGTAAAGTTGAACTCCAACTTATAAAAATAAGGGGCAAAATATACATATACATTTGCATATCTGAAGTACATACATGTACAAATGTATATGTTTAAGTATATATTCACACATTAACTGGGCATTATTATAGATGTGATATCTATAAAATATGTATTATCCACACCCTAGATAATCTGTGTCCTTAAGCCCACTTACACTAAATAACCTACAGAAAGTCAAAGGCAGGTGATGGAGAATTAGAGACAGTGAAGTTACTAGGGAAGAATGAACAGCTTATGGGAGACAGGAGACAGTAAGACCACTGCAGAAGAACAGCAGCTGGAGTAAACTTAAACACATGTATAATCAATAAGAGGGCAACTCACCGCATTCAGTAATCATTACTTGTCCTGTTCTGGATAATCTATTTTGTTATTTACAAATAACCCATGAGTGATTGATATAAAAATATTAAAAAAAAGCCTACAGAGACTTAATTCTTCCCTCCAAAGGCTGATACAACTAATAAAAGATTTGTTACATGTGTACAGGAAAGCTATACTGAAGAGTGGACTACCTTGGCTTTTCAGCTGCGGTTGACAAGTTCTGAGCTCTGTTCTCTTTTTGATCAATACCCTAACGTACCTCTTTCCCAGAATGGGTTTTGAAATTGTCAGCAACATCATAATCATGTCTTCCTGTCCTATATTTGATTTTATAGGTTTAAATGTATTTTAAACATCAACAAAGCTATAGTCATATAAAAAAAAAAAAGTCACTTTATTTAAGTTCTTCATTTTATATGGGATCCACTGAGAGAACCGATCTCCAAGCATCCTGCCAACAAATAACCGAAGAAGTTTAATCAGGACCGTTTTCTTCTGCTCAGTATCCTATCATATTCTTTCATTAGTACTTCAGCTAACCACCTCATCCACATTATTTCACACTGAATAAAGTCAAGCATTGGATTCAGAAGTCCAAAGACTCCTAGTAAATGACTATCTAACAACACTTTCCAACTATTTCCATTATCTTTTATAATTCCCAAGTCAGGGATACAGGGACTTTGAAGAGCTCAACATTTGAAAAGTCAGAGAAGGAGGAACTATAAAGCCCAATTAAAATTCTCTTTTTTATGATGGTAGAAGTGGAGATAACTGTTAGGAAGAAGAAGAAGAATGCCAGTTGTCAGCACTGTACTAAGTATCTTGGATTCACCTATCCTCACCTTGACAGCAGCTGGGGAAAAAAGGAAGTACAAGGGAAGGCAGGAAGATGCATTTGGACCAGTAGCAGACAGTGCTACCAACGGGTAGGTATTAGGATGAAATCGCAGAAAAATGTGCCAAGTCCCTCTACAATGAATTTGGATTTAATTATTGCTTATGTTATTAGCAACATGCTTAGGTACAGTCTACATATTGCCATAACCGAAGCCAGAAAATTTAGAGTGGAAAATAATTTTACACCAGTTAAATAAAATCTTTGTATTTGTAGTCCTCATAATCATCAGAGAAGTAATAAATACAGTTATACTCTAGAAAAAAATAATAGATGTGCAACTAATGGGCTACTCTGTGATTTCTTTCTTGGTCCTCATGAACCTTCACATGTACGACCACTGAAGTAAGTAACCTAAATTTCTTGACTCAATATTTACCATCTGAATAAGAGATTCACTATTCAGAGATAAAATAATTTGAATCTTCCGCTGAAATGACAGGAAAATCATTAGTCTTTTTACCTATGCAACAGACATTTTAAATCTGTCTCAAGGAGCTAAGTTTTAGCAGGTTCCTGAATTTTTCATTAGGAATTAAGTAGAATATTTCATTGAATCAAATAGATAAAATCTGGTCAGTTTCCATTTTCAAGAGTAATACAGTTTTATCTTAAGTTATAGTGTCTGAATATTACTAAATACACAACTACTGCTGGACTATGTATCTAATGATAAAGCCTATGCACTTACCATAATTGTACAGCAGTGCTCTGGTATAAATAGATGCTATACTAGAAAAGCTAGTATAAAATTGAAATGGAAGTATATACACATGAAGAGATAAGCTTTATACAGATGAAAATGGGAAGTTAACGTTACAAAATAATGTATCAAGAAATAATTGAAGATTTTCCTATTGTTTATTTAATGAATATACTGTGAACTTCCTTTCAGTTTTGATTGTCATCCACATCAAAAGTAAGTTTTGATGCCTCTTGAAGTTTTGAATTCCAAACTCATGCCTCCAGCAGATTGAGTTCATTCTCCCATTAAAGACATACTGAGTTAATTTTAAATTGAAAATTGTAAATGTTATTTTAAAATAAAAGCTGTTAAGGGAATAGGACATGCTTTGTAAAAGCATCAGCTTATGGACAACACCCAGCTGAGGCTATTGAGGTAGAAAAGTAGTGGTCTGCAGTGGTGGAATCCAAATTATGCAGTCCTAAGAGTGAACAAGAAGACTAAGAAGCAAATAGAGACAGACAAGTGAACGAGTAAATTAAGGCAAATTATAGCACAAAGTGAATATTTACAACTAACATTTGTATACACAGTTTATTCCACAGAAAAGTTAATCTTCCTCTGGAGAGAAGCAAGAGAAAGACAGCAAGCATTGTTACGTTTCCTTTTGTCAGGCTAGTTACTGCTGTTAACAAAATAAGGAAGTTGGAAGCCTTTTAAATAAATGTTGTTCTGCACTATATTCGTAACAGATCAAGAACAAGAGCCCTGATGGGCAATATTCAGACACTGATCCCATGAAGCTTCTGGTTCGAGTAAAGATTCTATTACCACCCCAGGAACACTAGTGATGAATGCAACACTTAAGAACTGTCAGTTCAAGGCAAATTCATATACAGATATTTGTATATTAAAAGAATACTTTTTTTCCCCTCATAGGAATGAAAAATTAATTATTCTATAAATAGTCACCTTGTGGTTGACGACTTGGATGATATATCTGAAGATCAAATGGCTGAGCACTTGTTTTTTGTATTACACTGACATTTTGGCCAGTCCATTTATTGGCTTTTGCTAGTGTATTGGTCCGCCAATCTGTCCAATATACTTCACTCCCATACAAAGAAACAGCAAAAGGGTGAGAAAGATATTCATGACCCCGTATAATCTCTATCATGCCGGTTCCATCATATAATGCAGAATAAATGGCATCCGACCTACAAGATAACCCCAAATTTAAGATTATATAAAAATAAAATAAAAATCACACA
>VZTL01031594.1:7125-19405 GCA_013400535.1 Scopus umbretta
GAATTTAAAAATATAACAATTCCCCCCCCCCCCCTTCCCCAAAGAATTGGCCAAGACTGTCATGCATTTTACACAGGCTTCTTTCAGGCATCAGGTAGCAACTGCTTTTGGTCAATAGTGTCTTGGACTGATATTGAAATGTTGAGTATTCCTAAAGCTTACAAATCCATCATCAACTGGATCTGAGCAGCTACTTCAATGCTTCCCAGTTCAAGTACTACATGCAGAAAGGTGTCCTGGCCTTTAGGTTTTTGATAACACTTTGCACTTATAGGAAGGATTCAAGGTCAAAAGACACTTCCAGATGTGGAAGGGCATTAACTCAGGGACCTCTTGAGGAATCTCAGTCCACATAAATCCATGGGACCAGATGGGCTGCACCCAAGGGTACTAAGAGAGCTGGCTCTTGTCATTGTGAGGCTGCTCATTATTGTGTCTGAAACATCACAGAGACTGGGGACGTCTTCTATGACTGGAGAAAGGCAGATGACGCACCCATGTTCAGAAGGGGCAAGAAGGACAGTCTGTGAAACTGCAGAACAATCATAGCGTGAGCAATCTTGGAAGTAATTTTGGGCACATGAAGGAGAAGGTGGTGATTGGGAATAGCCAGCATGGATTTACAAGGGTGAATCATGCCAGACCAACCTAATTGTCTCCTGTGATGAGATGACTTCATCTGTGGATGAGGGGAAAGCAGAGGATGTTGTCTACATTGAATTTAGCAAGCTTTCCATGTAGTGTCCCACAGAATCCTTGTATCCAATTTCAGACAGTCCAGTCTAGGTAAGCAAAAAACTGACTGGATCATTGGTCAAATAGGCTCATGCTCTGTCTGGAGGCTGGTTAGAGTTCCTTAGCGGTCTGTCCTGTCTGATACCTTTATCACTGACCTGGAGGAAGAGACAGGATGCAGTACTATCAGATCTGAGGACTGATGATACTAAATGGAGGGTGTAGTTATAGAATCATGGAATCATAGAATCATTTGGGTTGGAAAAGATCCTTAAGATCATTGAGTCCAACCGTAAACCTAACACTGCCAAGTCTGCCATTAAACCATGTCCCTAAGTGCCATGTCTATACCTCTTTTAAATACCTCCATGGATGGTGACTCAATCATCCATATAGTTGATATGCTTGAGATCAGGCCTGCTATCCAGAAAGATCTACACTTGCTAGAGGACAAGCACAACAGCAACCTCATGAAATTCAGTGAGGTCAAATAGAGAGTCCTTTATCTCAGATGGACTAACCCCTGCATAGGCTAGGGCATGACTGGCTTGGTAGCAGCTCTGCTGAAAAGGACGTGGGAGGCTTGGAGTAGGCTGAGTTTGCCACTGAGTTTGTCAGTGGCAAACTCTAGCAGCACTGAAAGTGCATCAGACTGTATCAACAGGAGCACAGATGGCAGATCAAGGGAATTAGTTCCTTTCACTCAGCACTCATTAGACCACAGATGGCATAGTGGGTCCAGTCTTGACTCTCCCAGTAAATGAAAGCTGTTGATAAACTTGTATGACTCCATTGGAGGGCCAACAGTATGGTTAGGTGTTGAAGCATGAGACCTGTGAGGAGAGGCTGAGGCATTGGGGTTTGTTCAACCTACGGAAGAGACCAGCAACTTTCCAGTTCCTAGGAAGAGGTTACCGAGAAGATAGTGCAGGGCTTTCTGCCAAAGAATGAGAGATGAAGGTTATAAATGAATAGGGGAGGCTCTGGCGAGGTTAGAAGGGAAAAAAAAAAATGACACTATGGGCATGATTAGGTAATGGAATAGATTACCCAGAGGGGTTGTGCAGTCTCCACATGGAGGATTTTAAGACCTAGCTGGACAAAGCCATAAGCAGCCTGGGACCTCCCAAAGTCCTTTCCATTCCGAATTATTTTATGATAACTTTCAGGATGGATCTTCCCCATTTTCTCTGTAGAATGTCCTCTATGTAATACAGTTCATATCAGTCTATGTATTTAAAGTCAGTGCATATAGAATCATAGAATCGTTAAGGTTGGAAAAGACCTCTGAGATCATCTAGTCCAACCATCAACCCAACACCACCATGCCTACTAAACCATGCCTCGAAGTGCCACATCTCCACGTTTTCTGAATACCTCCAGGGATGGGGACTCCACCACCTCCCTGGGCAGCCTGTTCCAATGCTTCACCACTCTTTCAGTAAAGAAATTTTTTCCTAATATCCAATCTAAACCGCCCCTGGCGCAACTTGAGGCCATTTCCTCTCGTCCTATGCTGCTCTTCACCCCACAGACCAGGAAAATTACATACAAGGTTGCCCCCCTAGTTTTAACTAAACAAGATCTAAGACATTTTGAGCAAAAACATCACTAGATCCGATGCGAGAACATTTTTTTATTGTTTTAATACGAGTGAATAGATTAAGAGATCTGAAATGTTGTAAAGCAATATACATACTGAATAAATAATATGCACAGGAGAGTCATGTCTACATTGTAACACTGGCTAGTATTCAGAATACTTAAAATAAATCCAGTGACATTGGATAAAGTCCATAAAAATGCTATCCTGTCTTCCCTTGTATGAAATTGTTCAAGTATAAAAAAATCCAATACAGTGTAAAATATCAAATTCCATTTCGGTCAAGAATAAAAATTGCAAGTATTGTAGTTTCACAGGACAATGTAAAGCAGCATTTTCTAGCAAAGGGAAAAATAGTCAGTCTACAAACAGATGAGTGGGAAAACGGCACTAATGTTTTTGAGAGGTCTACATGAAAAACTAGTAGAGGGAAAAAGAATGAACTAGCTATATTTGATGTAAAAACCTAAAAAAGTGTTAATTTAAGAGTACCCTCATACAGTGCACGTACTGAATTTAAATAAATCCAAGTCAACATCCTTAGTTAATTAGGTTAATATTTAATATGCTACATCTAAGCCTACTAAATAATTTATGCCATGAGATGAATACATAATTTTACAGTGTCACATCTAAAGTTGCTTTCTTTAGAGCGCAGCATAGTAAAACTTTCAAAATAAATATTTCTTTTTAAATAGCATAACAATTAAGGCACAGTATAAATCACGTACCATTAACCCTTCAAGAACAGCAGTCTTGGTAACAAAAGTCGCCTTGTGTACTGAATGTTTGCTAATAAATACTTTTAAATATAATCCTGAAATAGATATTAAAATTGTACAAATGGTTTCAGAAAATTCCCTTAAAACAGTTCTTAAAGGTTTTAGTTCATTAAGCTGCTTCCTGCCTTTATTCACAAGTTATGAATAGATGCAATAAATAGAAAGAGAAGGCTGTTGTAGTAAAGGGCTGATCCTATTTTAGAATCAGAATAGCTGACACCAGCAGTTAAAGTTTCCCAAAAGTGAAACAGGATGGGGTGAGGGATTAGGATGTGACAAGCTCATCACATGAGCACGAGTGATGTGTTCTGTCCAGAACTGTCTGTGTTATTGATTGTCTCTACAGCTGTTGCACCCCTTACTTCCACATCACTTGCTCCATAGTTCCACTCATCCAGAGGACAGAGAAGAAAATAACTTTGGTGCCTGTCCGCCATCTTACTAGCCGGCCATCTTCCTTGGGTTGTTCGATGCCCGTTAGTGAGACAGTGAGAAGGTACTATCTCACGAAGACAATTCTGAAAGCTAGAAAGGACAATCAGTGCTTTAAGCTTGTTTCCTTTTAAAATGGATAAAGATTACATATTGCTGACTCAGTTTTTTCCCTGGTTCAAACTTTTCAAATACGGTTTTCTTACTTATAAAAGGCAGTTTTGCTTCCCTGATACTGTAAAAAGTACACCTTTGCTTTTTTTGGTTCTTGTTTGTTTGTTTGAAAATATGAAGTCCCGTTGCTACTCCTGCCACTCTTTCATGACAGTACAGTATTTTTTTTCCCATTTTCTTCTGGCTTGATACTTGAAACTAGACATGCCGCACTACCCCTCCCCTCTAACAACATGATTTGGATGCATACTGTATGAAGACAGTGGAATAAAAATCTTTAGTTTCGCAATAGCATCGCTTTCCTTAAAGCTCCTTAGTTAATATCAATTGTCTCTGATTAACTACGTGTACTGGAAGGCTGAAAAGAGGAAGAGGAAGAAAGAGCTTCCTTCAGGAGTCCATCTGCTATTGCATACGGTCTGTCTGCAGCTGTTGGGGTTGGTACTGGCCAAAAGCGGCAGCGGCTGCAGCGGCCGTCCCGGGCGCTGCTGCGGTGATGGGCTGCTGCACCGCGTAGCCGTAGCCCCCCGCCGCCACATACCCGGCAGCGGCAGCCGGCGAGGCAGCGTACGGGTACTGCTCGTAGGCGGCGGCGGCGGCCGAGTACTGGGCATACGCAGCTCCGGTGTAATCAATGTAGGGCGTAGTGGAAGCAGCGGCTGCTGCGGGCTGAACGTGGGGAATTACCACTCCGGGCTGCACAAAAGCCTGTGGATAGACATAGTGAGCAGGTATCCTGTTGAAAGATGGGAGAGGGAGTTAGAGTTGGCACGCGAGTCAGCGCCTAAGCATCATATCCATACTCCGAACTAAAACAAACTCAATTTAGTTGTTGTTATGTGCATAGGGTTGCCACAATAACTAGACTCGGTGGACCAATTATCAGTTCACTGGCCCGAGGAGATGCATCGCTCCAAAGCACAGCATTATAGCTGAGTTAAATAGGAGTGTTTAATGTTGCTGGAGGATATTATGTTTAATGCTATTAAAATCTTTAGAATGACCAGGGTTACTGATGTCAGTTTTAGGATAACTCTAAAGGAGTAATCTTGAGTATTCCATTGTTCTTCAAATCACCTGTAAGTCATTTTTATTACCCCGCTTCTCACTTAACTACTCAAGTCGTAGTAAAATTATTTCCTGCAATACTTTTATTATTAGTAACTGAGCAGTTTGACAGCATCGCTATAATGAGTTTGACGGTAGCCAATAAGGCAACAAAATGGTTGAACCATGACTTTATGTAGAGTCTTCTCGGGGAGTGGGGGGAGAGAGTGTATTGTGGCAACCCTACTTAAGTTGCTATGCAGACTCAGCACACATTAATTTCTCTGCAACCTCAGTCACCCTTATTAAAAAATAAGAAAAAAACCAACACAGGCGACAAAGGAGTTTAAATAAAGTTCACAAGTGTGGTAAACACAGCAAGAATCACACTTTCCAAACGAACGATAGTGCAGCTCACTCCGTCACAAGAGGCCATTGAGGGGAAGCTACATAGATGCTATTAAAATCCATAACAGTGACTCCTAAGTACATGTGCATCACACTTCTATAAAAGTTCGTAAGGACACAAGGGTCAAACCTGTTTGATTATCAGGCCACTGATGTCCTGTTTTGTGCCAGCTTGTTTATTTCTATGCAAGACATACAGCATAGAGTTTTTTGGGAGGTGGGCATAGGATTAAGTCTAAATAGATCTGGTGCTTAACAAAAGCAAAAAAAAAAAAACAAACAAACAAATTTACAGCTTAAGAAATAACCATTCTGAACAGATCAGTACACACACTTTCCCATTGTCTCCAAGTCATAAAACTTGCTTCCTTGGCTTGTTTACTTAGCCCTTCAGTTTTGAAAATTGGTCATATTGTCTTAGCACACCAGTGTACATACAAGTTCACCTCATAGTTGTATTTTATCACATAGTATGATTTGAAAAAAATAATATCCTCAATATAATTCTCATTTTACATTCATAACCCTCTCTTGCATCTGCATTTCCATAGAGAAGTCCTTCATATATGCAACTCATTTCCAGTCAGTGAATCTTTGTAAATCCATGAAAAACTGCTTGTGCAGATTCACTACTATTTCATACCGAACTTTGCCTTTACAGACAACTCTAAAGACTGCACCAACCTTTTAGCGCACTGTAAGCACACATGCAAATTGCAACGGTAAAAAACTGTCCTCTTTTCTCCAAATTCAAGATTTAATGGAAAGGCGTTTTTTTTGTTTGTGTCATTTTTAAAGTAACTTCAAGATTTACTTAAGTGGTCAACAAGGAAACATTTCAATCAGAACGGACACTATCAACTAGATTCGTAGCAAAACATAATTTAATATAAGCGATAGTCAGGTTTTAGAACAGCCTAGTTTTCTTTTTACGAAAAAAAGAGCTCAGTTGATTGAATAGGAATGTTAGCAGAGAGAAATGTTCAGTTGCCGTGTTTAAGACGTGAACACCACAATCATAAAAACCCAACATGTCAATGAAATTCATTTCCTACTGTGTGAAGGGAGAAATGAAAAAAAAAAAAAAAAAGAGTGACAAATAGGGATTGGGAAAGGAAAGGAAACATAAAAAGAAACAGTAAGTTGGGTTTTTAACACTCACCTAATTTATGAAGTGATTAGCCAGAAGTGCATTTGAAGCATACTTAAGCTGGCTCTGTGCGTTTAAATACACATCATTACCTAAGCTCTCCATACAAAATGGGTGAGCGTAAAGAAGCAATTTGTATTGGTCACCAATCAAGTACAATCCTAATAAATACAACACCACATTTTTTAAGTATTAAATAAAGAGGTATAATACCAAATTTGAAGTCACCTAGAGCCTCTTCTGCACCATTAAGAGTCCATTTAACACCATATCAAAGGAATCTTTACATACAACATTTATGAAAGAGTAATTCTAACAGAAGAGACAGTAAGCAAGCTTATTTAGCTGCTTGTGTTGACTTGAACTGATGTTACTAAGATTTTCTGAAGACATGAGGACACTGGGCATTATCCTGGAACAAGACAGAAAGATACATGTGCTCCCACTTAAACTCTTGTGACTTGTTTTATTTAAGCCAAGAAACTAACAGGTGGTGCAGTTATGAAACATTATCTGTTTGCCACATCTTACCCTACAATAAACATAAACCCTGTGCAGGCTCCTCACCACCATGCCATTTCACACATGATGATTGACAGCATAAGCTGCAGTGGGGCTATTTTTGATCATCTGTCATGCTACAACTGTTTTGAGTCAAGTAAAATGGCTTTATATGGCCAAAGTAAATTTCTACCTACTGCAGAGGCCAGCATATGTAGATCTCAGCCATTCAGAACCCAACTGCTTTTAATGTTCTGCCAGGTCAAAAGCTGAAAAAGCAATTCCCAGTTACGCTGGATATCCTTAGTATCCTTAATTCTAAATAAAAGCTGCTGCTTTACTTTTGAGAGTAAGAGTATGAGAATTATACATGGTTTGAGCTTTCTTTTCTGGCAGTAATTTTTATTTTGGAACGTGTATTTATTGTTTTACACTTTTGCAATAAAGGAAAAGGGAAGCCATATTTAACTTTAGCAGTAACTGTAGCTTTGGGATATTCAAAAGTGAATGACATATGCTCCTGCCATGTGCCTTAAGACCTCCACTGTTGTTGTAACAGAAGGTTTGTATTCAACTAAGACCTCAAAAATAATTCTATAAGCAATAATAAAGTGAAAGATAATTGTTTCAAAGGAAAGAAAGGACTTTCTAGACTAATGCAGAGAGCTGTGGCATATAGAAATTCAGCAGTATTAGCACATCATTGACTCTCAACATTAAATTCTTGTGAAAGCAGATATTTAACTTTGAACAAAATGTTTTGCTTTGGCTCTTGCGGGGCATCATCTGGTTTTGTAAGCATAATTTGCTCAGAATAAGAGCAGATTTTCACCAATGCAGAGCTTTCCTTATAACAGAAATAGGTTACGTAGACATCAAGACATACAAGACCCTTAATAAGCTCCCTTTTAAATTTGTGCCTGATACCATTCAGAGGACATTTAGCATTCTGCAGGTTAAATTCTGACTGTTCCCACTTCATTCCCTCTTTCCAGATTATCCGTGGTTTAGTATTATACAGGTCCTTTGATCATAAACTCAAGAGAGGGCTTTTCCTTCTCTCTTAAGAAAGGCAGAATTGCGTAACTCTTGGAAGATAATACCAAACAGGCACTATCAGCTAACCTTTTGATAACGAACTTAGTAATTTTGGATTTAATTCTGGTCTTAATAAAAACAATGGGAATGTTCTCATTTTGATCGAGGTACAAGTTTTAGACAGAAAATAAAGGGAAAAAAATATCTCCAACAGAACAAGTCATATCCTATACCACCAATACCTATGTATAACCTCATATTTTCCCGCCAATACTAAAGTAAAAATTACATAAGCAAAATGAGAAAATCTCTCTTCGGAGGCAAAGTCATCTTCCCCCTCCATAAATTCCTATTGAATTCAGAGATAGTATTTTAATAAACAATCCTGAAAACAGAGTGGTATAGATAACTAGTCCTGTGATGAAACAGCTTTCTGTGAAACACACCAACAGTGTGATAGATGCTGAATGTAAAGAGCAGGGAGAAATGTTATTTGGTGGATTAATTGATCTCTGCAGCACTGGATAAAGAAAAATTCCCAACATTTTAAATGCTTCATGCATTGAAGCTAATCTAGTTTCTGGCTCCCTCCACCACAATAATGAATATTCATTCAGAATATTGTACTTCTGCATCTTCTCAGTAAAAGTAATGTAACATAATCCAATTATTTTCAGTTTCTTGTTTGATAGGTGGGGAACCATATTAAAACACTGCTGACCACACCAGAATATGGCAGCACTTCACTAATTTGCACTCTGGTAGGAAAAAGAACCCCACAACACATTTGGAGCTTTTGTGTATGGATTAGCTGAGTATCGGTAGTGAATCACCACTACAACACATTTTACACAGCATATTAGTAAAGTGTACTTTTAAAAGAAGTGCAACTGCACAGGAGGAAGAAAGGCTTTACGGTGACCATGCATTTCAGTGCAATCCATGTAACATTCTCTAAGAGTGAACTCTTCAATAAAAGTAGATTCAAGTAAGCACTGAAACAACCCCTCTTGTTGTCAAGTGAAACAGCGAATGAAGATCTTCATTCATCCTAATGAATGCTGTTCTTCTTAACCTGAACTACATTTTTTAGAAAAGGTACAAGTCATTGGAACTTTTGAGGAGGAAGCAGGATTAGTAATCTCCTTTGTTTGCACACAGTAAAAGAAAGGCAAAAGCCAAGGATTAAAATGACCAATTTCATATATATGTGACCCTGCGACCAACATTCCTTTTCTTTGGATACGTGTACATTGCATTAGAAATAACCTCCTATTCAGCCTGCTGGAAGAATTTCTCTGACCTAAACACGATTTACATGATCTGTTGTTGGCTCTGGGTAAGGAAAGCAAGAGAGCTCCCTACATTTGCACAGTCCTTTAAGCGCGGGATTGCCCCAGGTTCTCCTTTTCTGTTGTGCTCAGCAAATACTCAGTCTCTCCATGGCTAATCCCTGGGCAGTCCACTGGTTCCTCTTTGCAACAAGTGCTTTAACAGCTCTGGAGACAACACACTCTGCCTCCTGCCTGCCTTAGTGCAGGCATCATGAACTGATCACTGCATATACGCTGTCGTTTCCTCACACTTCAAAGAAGTCATACAAAATACAGTACAGGATAATCGTAAGATGAAAAAAAAAACCAACCATGACAAAAAGTTTTCCGCAACCTCCCCATGCGTCTCCAAAGAATCAACATTCTCTTTCAAAACTACATAAAGCTTCTAAGAAAACTTCTCTACAGTTTTGAGGACAGGAACTGTTTCCTACCGTTTTTACAAATCGAAGTACCGAGAAGCTATTGTTACTTAATAACAGCTAGGTACAATATTCTAAAGCTATTCTAGTCAAATAAAGAAAATACATTTGTGACACATTTTCCCTACTTTGTTGTTAGCTTACTCATTAATTAGCAAAATGCATTATTCTGCAATGAGTTTCTCAGTCAGTGGGCATTAGTGAAGTGACACTGTATGGAAAGTTGAAAGCAGACTTCACCTCCTAAATATATGCCTATAAGAAGCAAGAGTTAGATCTACTTAGGAAGAGTATACTCAAGTAAATGAGAAATGCGCTACAAATTAAAGACAGGCTGAAGGAAAAAAATCTCAAATTAGAAAGCCCAAACGGACGCACATTGTTAATAAGGAGCCCCACCCCCCTCCCATGCACAACCCCCCCCCCCCCAAAATTATGAACATGCAAGCAATACGTTGATTTACTTAAAAATCAAGAAGTCACACAATTTAGCACTCACTACAAAATACGGTTAAAAAAAAAATCACAGGCTACAGCTTGAAAGCAAGAAAAAAAAAAAAAGGCCCTTTGCTCCCCATGGCAAAGTCACTCCTCAACAACAAAAACAAAATTAAAAAGACCCCCCCAAAAAACTTAAAAAAACTTTTACTACAGCTCTTTCAATTAAATAAAAGCACACAGTTTAGCTATCAACACCACTTCATTACTGTAATAAATAAATAAAAAAAAAAAGCACACGGAGGTCTATTGACTATATGAAAAAAACATACATGCATCGTTAATCACCATTTTAGCTTGTTTGTGTTTGAGTCTACTGGTTACAGAGTTTAATTCCAAACAGAACTATTCCACCTCTTATCATCATATCCTTCTGATCAGTTATCTTAACTGTAAACGATCCCTGTCAGATTAGAAAGAGATAAATAACATTGAGTCAAGCTGAAAAAAGAGAAATGGGGCACAGCAATCTTGCATCAAGTCATACCTCCTTGTTTTACCATAGGGTCATACGGGACTGGACTGCTTAGGTAGAAGGGACATGTCCCACACAACTTGACTCGGCTGCGGCATTTAGAACATGACCGACAAGGTGAGCGCATTTACGGGTATACATTTATGAGTCTGGGAACTTCAGCATTGCTGGTGAGTTTATAAGGCTGCTACTGCAAGAGGCCTTCAAGGACCATACTTTTTCTTTCCTTTTTTAAAAAAAAAGATTTTTCCTCCCCTATATGAGGTCCCACTGAACAGACTTACCCAAAAGGCCTCTGTATGAGAGCCGGATGAAGCTGCTGGACACCAAAGGCAAAACCTACCAACAAAAACACATCACAGTCTCTGTATGGGTGTCCTTTTGGCCACTTATTTATGCTTTATACACACACGCACACAAACGCAGAGTAACAGCCTTCACTAACAACCTCCAGTGATGATGTTGGAAAGGCTGCAGAACCATAAATTAGAAAGTAAATTACATCAATCCATATATACACGCGCACACACACACACACACGCATGCATACAGAACTTAGAACAGTAAAGCACATGCTTTCCTAGAGATGTTTAGAAGAACGGCTTTTTCTAAACAAGCACAAGGTTTTCATTCACATTTTATTTTCTGTTCCATTCTGGTCCCTAACTTCAGCCTCTGAAGGATTGTATGGTACTTTCTATTCGTCAGTGTATTTGTGTGCTTTCAACAGACTTAAATTCGAGCCATCTCTACTCATGAGGACTCAGCATGGGCGTCAAATCCTAACTTCATTTCTGTTCTTCAAGCGGCCAAGCATAAACCCCTTCTTTCCTTGGTGGGCACTTAATTACCCGCAGAAGCGTTCCTCAGGCTAAGCACACGGGAACTCAGAGCAGCCTCCTTTAGAGCACAAACGTGCACACACTCCGCACTCCCGTCTCCCTTGCTGCAAAGGAGCAATTTGGGAAGCGGCCAGGACATCAGATTGGCTCAGGTGTGGTCTTAGGAAGAGCCGTTTCATTTTAAAGTCCGTATAATAGCTCCCATCTGTTTGAAGGGTTTGCATTAAGATATTGTTTGTATTAATAAGACCGCACGCATTGGAAGCGATTAATTCTTAGGCCGATCTTTCCCTGCAACGATACTGTAAATGGTCAGCGCCACCACATTCCCAGCAGGAGGAATAACCAATGAAGCGTCTGAGCCGCGGAAGTCTTCCTGGGGAACTGCAGATATTCTACCTCTGATTGCTTTCGAGTTTTTAATACGGCACGCGTATGAAACAGCCAGAAAGTTACTACACGCTGCACTTAAAAATCAAACCCAAAGCACACCCAAACGCTGCGCGTCCCTGGGGGAAGTGCCGGACAGCGCTACCGTTTTTTAAAGTTTTACTCTCTTCAGGAACCTGAGGTAGGCAGAGAAAAGCCCTTCGGGGCCGCTTTCCTCACCTGGCTGCATTATCCGCGGCTTGGCACCCAGGTACGCCAGGTTCACGTTGGCTTTCCTGCCATCGATGATGGGGTTGGGGTCTTTACAAGCCCTTTCAGCAGCAGCTCTGTCAGCCATGGTGACCTTAACGGGCGACGCCGCGCATTAGATCCCTTCCCGCGGGGAAGGAGAAGCCTCTCGCCCACGGCAGCCACCCGGCTGCTCCCCGGGCCGGCGGCGGGGGGGCAGC